>MJUU01023303.1:114436-172202 GCA_002080025.1 Modiolus philippinarum
TTTTTTCCTTTGGATTTCGGCTCTTGACAATTCTGTTTGGTAATTTTGTTAACACGCTATTTTATTTTGAACGGTAACTGAAGATGCCAACAGAAGAATCGGAATAAAGGCATCCTAGCCCAAAATGCAAGAAAAAAAATCTCATCGGTGCAACTGTTTGAATATGAAGAAAACCCTGCATAAATGAAACAAATACACTTCCATTGGTAAAAAAAACTATCGTAGTAGACTTAATGAGATCATTTCTGAATAATCATTTGACTAAATGCAAATCAATGAGTGTTTGCAGGTTTTGCAATGGATAAGCATACCTTTTTTATTAATTTATTAATATCATATATGCGCACATTAAAGTGTGACATTGCCATTTAACAATGATTTAATGTTGCTATGTGCTATGCAAAAGCTGGCCATCCATGGTTCTTGTGTCTCTGTCTCGGTATCCGCAAATGAAATTTAACCCGTTTAGTAAATTTATTTGATATTTGGTGCAATATTCTACAACACAAGTATATTATCTTTATTTCAGCACAAGCAGATATTCATTTGAGTTTCATTTTTATTCCATATTCGACTGCATATTTCAATTTGCATTATGCACCGTCCAAAAGATAAACCTCATTACAACTGGTTCTTCTTCTTGTGACATATTCTAACATCACTGCTATTTACGTTTTCATAATATGGTATTATTGCAATAATGTTTTTTATATTGAGACGCAAGCGGAAGGCCAGTGGGACTGACCGAGAATTTTTAACCATGCCAATAAGGAAAAACATAACACAATGATACCTTTATTAAGGAGACGACCGTTTGATTCTGTAGGAGGAGGGGGCTGGAAGTTTTGGTATTTTCAACATTTTGAGATATTTTTTATTTTCTATATACTGCATTAAAGAACCTGGGGCCAGATTATCTTTTTTTTATTTTCTGTGTGGGTTTCAAGGCCAGAATATGTATTTACAAAAACTGCCAGCCCCCTCCCCCCCCCTCAGAATCAAATGGTCGTCCCCTAATTAACTTTATTTCCATGAATGGTATCAACTACTTTCCATCATTTCTTTTCTTTTTATTTTGATATACCTTGCGTTCTGTCATAGCCTGGAATCTTAAAGTTCCGCACTACTGGCTTATTTTAATGCTTTCTTAACAAGAGACTGAAAATCAAGAACCGTTATGAAAAACCCCACATTGGACTTACATTTGTTTATGGAAAAATCCATATTGGCTTCGTTATACTTTGCCATCCATAATGAATTGACAGTTTTAAACATATTTAGTCAAATACACTTTAGTTATCCCATTATAGTTTTTACATTGCTTTGGGATAAAAGTTAACTACTAGGAAGTTTGTAGAATACAATTGAACTCGAGTACAAATGGTATGAAAAAGAAGGGAAATGGGTAAATGTCAAGGAGACAACATCCCATCTGCAGGTTAATGCAACCCAAAACAAAGCATATAGGGGCCACCGTACGGTCTTCAACACAGTGAGGAACCTCACACCATATAGCAAATGGTGAATAAAAAGATAAAAGCAAACCCTAAATGGAACAAAAAAAGTAAAAAAAAGTGAATAAATCAAATGAATGGAAACAAACCTCATCCCAAAAACCTGAATATCAAGAAACTAAAATTTTATAAGAAGACAAGGACAAGCCAATGACCAACATATTCCTGACTTGGGACAGGGACAAAATTGCGGTGGGGTTAAACTCGTTTTCTTTGATCAAAACCCTCCCCGTATTTGTGGTGAATGGCTCAAAATAAATACACAAAAAGACTCACAAGCTACACAAATGTGATTCTCTGAATACAGTCATGTGTACAGGATTGGCGAGATTCTCGCAAAGATATTAAAGGAAATCATGACCGTATTCAGATATAAAAGGGCGGTTATCCATGCAATTAAAATACATGAACAAATAAAGTTTGAATTTACGAATTCGATTGTCATACAAAATTGTTGCAAATACCCTGAAGATGAAAACAAATATTCGGGTTTTTGTAAAGGTGTTTGGGAGAAAGAGACACAAAGATATCAATTGTCATGTGTCATGATACGCGAACTCCTCCTACGTAAATTTATATGGTACTGTTTACAAAAAATGATGCCACATGTTTCTTTCTTCAGCTTTATATTAATCAAAATCAGTGTGACGGGTGCCACGCGTGGAGCAGATCATGCTTACCCTTCCGGAGCACCTGATGATACTTCAGTTTTTATAGGGGTTCACACTGCTAGTGCTTTAGTTTTGAGGCGTTCTTGTTCATTTGTGTTTATTTGTTTTGTCGTTGTCATACTGTCTCAATTCGTGTTGCTGTGAGGTTGGATTTATGATTTAAGAATTTCCCCTTTCCTTTTCTTGCTTCGGTATTCGTTTGCCGAGGTATATCAATTATACTTCACTTAAGAAATAAAGTAATAACACTCCATTATTTGAGCGTTTAGGGTTCAAAAATGCAGTTTACAATCGACGCATAGAGGCACCTGTAAACAAACATTTTTGTCCGTCAAATCAATTGATGCCCCCGGACATTTAAATAATGTATTGCTATTGCGATTCTTACTCATGCCTTATTTGCATATTTAACGTAGTATTAAGTGACAAGAAACCAGATTTGACAGGCGCCTGTAAACATTTGAACGTCAAATCAATTGATACCCCCCCCCCCCCCGGACATTTAAATACTGTATTGCTATTGAAATTCATATTCCTGTCTTATTTGCATATTTAACGAAGTTGTAAGTGACAAGGAACCGGATTGGACAGGCGCCTGTAAACAAACATTTTTGGCGTCAAATCAGTTGATGCCCCTGGACATTCAAATAATGTATTGCTTTTGCAATTCTTATTCATGTCGTATTTGCATATTTAAACTAGTTGTAAATGTTTGACAGGGAAAACATTTGTCCGAAGTATTTAGATAGTGTAATTGACTGTCAGTTTTGACCAATCAAATGACATAGATGTCTCTAACTTACGAAAAATACATGTAAAGGATGAATTAACCATTAAATAAAATTATTTCAGGCAAGCATTGGATGTAATTTATTTATTTGTTGAAATATACAGTTGAAGTAGAAGTTTCAGAATTTGTTAGGCTAAATCAAGGTTAACGTTTCTAACATTTGTTATTTTGTAACATTCACGCCCCCCTTTTTGCACTTTATCAACTTAAATTTTAATCAGTTCGTTTGCTACTAGTCTCTAGAATATTCCTGTAACATGTAGACTACATCGAAATATGAAATTATCATTTCAAAAAGTCGCTAAATCAATGCGCACAAAATGTATCATTGAGAGCCATGAATTATGCAAACACATTATGAAACACTGGGAACTTGTATTGTGCATTCATTTTCCACCTCGCTGAAGGAACTAGGTTATTTTGGCAAAATTAAATTAGTTATAAGATTTATCTAACAATTATAGGTCGATACAAACATAATTTAAGTAAGTGTTCGTAAGGGTTGGCATAATAATTTTTCTATGATCATTTTTTGTATAACATTTTGCGGGTTGTTTTTTTTTTTTCCTTTTATGTGAGATAAATAAAAATTGAGGAAATGTAGTTTTATACTTCAAAGTATCTTTCAATATTTTTTTTAGTTCAGTTGGTACCACTTTGAACACACTTATGAATCAATTAAACTTAAATTGGTCATCACTTTATAAATTCTAATAAACAATTGAATGAAAGAACTTTTAGCCAAATGAAATAATTATTGGCTAGCTTTATTTAAATGACAGAAAGTTATTGAAGTGAAATGAACGATTTTGTACTCTTTGTCTTTCTTATAATTTCCCACTGTTCTGAAGGTGAGCATTATCAATGTTATTTACGTTTATGGCATGGGTTTAAAATGAATCAATGTTAATTTTTACATTTTCTTCATTTGTAGCCAATTCTCTTTTCTTTGGAGTGCCAGAGAAAACATGGATAGATGGTTCACAGACTTGTTCACTTGCACCTATGGAAGAGATAAAACTGGAACAATTAGATGGTAATTCCTCTGCATATCCTAAATATTGGATATCAAAGGCTTGGACTGGCACGAAAATAAAATATTCAAAGTGGACTGCTTTTATAGGTTTGTACTTTTGACCTAAATGTATTTGACTTATTGATTAATTTATGTAACATGACATTGTTAATTTTTTTTGCGATCGTAGAAAATGGAGGGTAGTCGAATTTAATTAATTAAAACAATTCAGAGTATGATCAGATGTACCGGAAGAGGGAGTAATCCTTCACCTCATATTCGTAATATATGTACATTTTAAAAATGGATAACAGGAAACACCTACAATGGCCGAAAATTATAAATATATGCCACAATCTGCTAGGGAACTACACAGGAAAAACACCGATAAGACAAAAGACAAACGTAAAAAACAATAGGAACTCGGGACAGACGAACGTGGTACCGGCACTAGCAAAAGCCAGCAGTAAAATTAAACCGGTTAATGGGTACCCAAACCTCCCCTCATCTGTCCCATGTCCCTATAATTGAATAAACATACGAATACAACCCAATACAGGTAGACTACTAACCCCATGACCCAGTATTGAAAGGAGAGAAAATGACAATACGTAATTTTGAAAGATTGGTCAAGGAATGCTCGCCGCTACACTACTGGCTAGTTCAAGGAGCCTAGTCTGCTAGTAAAACACTGTCGCACTACGGAAGAAAAATCAAATTCAAAACTTCCCGAAGGTTTTGGTCAAGAATCATCATATATTTCAGTTGACATCGGCAGTATATCAGTGAGAAGCCAGTATGTTTGTAAAATGTTAAGGTCACTAGATCTCGAAGCTAATTTAATGGATGCAAGCAGAGTATCTTGTCGATATCCCCTAGTAAGAAAAGAATGAAAGTTACATCCCAGCCTTTCTGGATCTTAAATCAGTTTCTTGCAACATTTCCGAAAAAAACGAGTACTAAATATACTCTAAGTAATACGCTGTGCGCGAGAAACGCCATACTTAGATATCAGATGTTCACATCTATTATAAAACTTCTTAATTGTATTTAACAACATGTGAAACCTGTTACCCTGTTGTAAGAGTTTGGATGTGATAGTAAGGTTACTTTCATTAAAATCGTCAAGAGTAGAACAAACGCGTGTGAATCGTACTACTTGAATTATACACCAAATAGAATGTAGTCAGATGAATGTCGCCGTCAAGAAAAAGATATTTGCAATAGCGAAATCAAAATCATCCGTTTTGTCAAATATTCTAGTTTTTATTTTATCAGAGTCAGTAATGATAGTTAGATCCAGATAAGGGCAGTATTTGGAATCATGGTAAGCTTTATTTAATTCCATTTTTTTGGGGGGTAAATAATGTCTACATAATCTAAAAACTGGGGATTGTCAATAATAAGGATATCATCAATATACCTGCGGTTATCATTGAAAATTTAAATAAGTTTACATGTCATACATAAATTCTGTATGTTAGATTAAGTATTGTTAAATTAAGAGCAAAAACACTGGACACTGTGGAGAAAATAAGCAATGAGCTGAGACAGAAATACAATTTCTGTGCGTGTTAAAAAAACAAGCTTTTTATTTGTTAACTTTTCATGCTCGGCAAATTTAGTTGCTTCATTGTACCTTTACTACTTCAATGGAATGACGTATGACGTAATAAGTCTTGCTACGATGTCATTGAGTGAATGAGCCACGGCGTAGTTAATGACTTCGGTATTCTACTGCCGTTGTTTCTTCATTGCAATGTAACATTATAGACCATCTGTTAAGCCTTTTATTGTTTTTTTTTCTGAAACATCTTTTCTTTGTTTTACTTTTGTACATACAATAACTAATACGTTTTGCTATTTATAGCAGCCTCATAAGGACGTAGAATCCAGTCAGCATGTAAATTTTGGGCTTACATTGGCCCAACGTTATCATCATACGTTGGCCAAAAGTGGGCCAACGTTTGCCCATCATGTTGGATCAACGTTGGGCCAACGTTTTAAGGGTTTTTGTACCACGTTGGCAGAACGCTGGCCCAATGTTGATAATATGTTGGCATAATGTTGGCCCAACGCTGTAAGTATTTTTTCTACGAACGTTGGGAAAAGGTTGGCAAATTGTTGGTAATATGTTGAATTAATATCGGCACAGTACATGTATCATTGTCTCTGCCGATTTCACACTCTGGTTGATCCGTCCTTTGTTGATCCGATTCCATCTCATTTTGCTTCAGTCTCTCCCTCTGAAAGTATAATATTTAAGTCAAAATAAGACATTGTATGTCAATTCATTTTCAAGAAGTATAATTGTTAGTTCTTAATTTTCTCTGTATAAATATAAATACTTAATTTTATTTTATTTACTAACACACAAAAAGGCAAAAAAAAATTATAGATAAAAGATAACTTTTCCAAAGAGATGAAAATACTTCTGGGTTTCGTCCTAATTATAATGAAATACTAGTATTAGGTATAATTCACACAGTTATTGTAAATAAAAAACATATGAATATATGATAAAACTTACAAATATTATATTAAATTCGAACTTTTCTGTCTACATATTAAACTATCTAATAATTATGAGAAATGAAGAAAAACTTACATGTCTATCTCCTTCGAATATTCTAAAGTACACCACTTATAGCCAGTTTCTATGAGAACCAAAAATTTAGATGTGTAAATTCCATATGTTTGACCCCAGAGCAATTAAAATTTCACATTATCAGACAACACATGCTGACAGCAAAATAGGATATCCAATTCGTCTTGGTCAATTATCGTTAAATATATATTTGATATATTTTATTCTCACTTTTATACAGTCTATTATACTGAATGCTTAAAGTATACAATAAGTCCTCGATGTAAGTTACGTTTGAAAATAATAATAATAATAATGATAATATGTTTTATTTATGCAACATCAACAACACATAAACAAATAGTCAGTACTGTTTTACTATTGTTTCGACCCTTTTAACTGCAATTATTTGTGACAAGGTCCTTTTCATATGATTAGGTCACTAATACATTTATAACTAAAACAGTTTTGATTATTGTTGTCAACAACAAAAGTGACGAAGAAATAAGAATCTGTATACATCGATGACGTCATCGATCGGAGCGGGTGTTAATTTCGACATTAACACATGTTGCTAACGATTAACACATGTTGCTAAGGATGGGCGTGGCTTATGAGACGTTACTGAAAATTAGCAAATGCCGGTTATCCAATGAAATAACCGGATAATGAAAGAAATTTGCATAAAGTATAATAATTGGTTTTAATTACTTATGAATAAATTGCATGCACAAATAACAAATTTCTGGAATAATCTACAATTAGAAAAACAATTAAAATATTTTGTATTCAATGAATTATATAAATGTCCCAACATTGGCCTAACGTTGGCCAATGTATCTAGACGGTAGAAATGAAAAAAAATCTATACTGACAAATTAATATTAATATTAAAGTACATCCTTTAAGAGATATATTAATGCCCTTAAGAGAAAAGTATATATACCTGAAGAAAAATATATATTGTAACCTTCTTGTCCTACATTGATATAACATCGGGCCAACGTTGGGCCAATGTTGTCTTTAAAATTTCAGTAAAAATGTTTTTCTTCTTAGACAGTCGAGTATACTTTGTTTTTTAAAACAAAATTCATTCATCTTTTTTGGACCGGATGATGCAATTTGTAAAAATGGAAAGGGGTATTGACAGAATCATAGATTTAACATTGGGCCTACGTTGGCCCAACGTTGGAACAGTGCATATGTTTAAAAATCAAAATATTTGCAAAATACTCTGCTTGCGCCTACAACTGATCTATCTGAATTCTATTATTCCCCTAAAATGTTGAAAACATTGATTTAAATATGACAATAAAAATCAATGCCTATGTTGGGCCACTGTTGGCCCAATATTGTCTTGCCAACACAGTAACGTATTGCCAACCTAGCTACCAATTGCCAACGTTGGTCCAACGTATTCTTGCCGACTGGGAAAAAATCATTTTATAAGCTTTTTATTATAGGTATATATGTAATCCAACCAATCTCTAAAGACTGAAAGTGCATCTGGTATTTTTCGCTAGCAGTATCTGTTAAACAAGATTTACACGGAAATGGCAGGGAAATGATTTTCAGTAATACCAACAGTTACAAAATGTTTGCATTCGAATATTTAATTACATTGCAGGATGCATAGAAGGAATGAAGGGGAAATCAACAAACAGTACCGGAAGTAAAATGTCTACAAAAGAGTGTTCACTGAAATGTTCTGAAAATTCAGCGTATACCCATTTCGCAGTTCAAGTAAGTCAAATTCATTGCATGAAAAAATTAGAGTTTCAATAATCCTAATTTTTTAGCATAAAAGTTAATGAGTTTCTGTGAGTTACGCAGTTATTTTTATTTTTTTTTCCTTTTTATATTCCAGCAGCAACACAATGAGCAAATACTTTATTCAATAACAAAGTTATATAATATTGAAATTTCATATATTTGTTAGTTTGATAAAATTAAATTATTCAACAGGTAATGAATTTTGCTGTATCAGCGAAAGTCTTGAAACTTTCATTATTTTACGTTTAGAAGTATCTCCCTTATGAGAACATTTGACAGTGGCATAACTTTTTTAGGTAATTTATATCATTCTTTAATTTCTCCTATTCTCAACTAGTGATTAAATTTGCGCTCGACTTCTTACTCCACTGTTGATTTTCAAAAAAATTCATGATTGTAACAGATTTTCAATTGATCCAACATATAAACTCGAAATTTTACAATATTACAGTCTAAACACAGTTACCTTATCCAGTGTTACTACCAGTCTGTCTTATACTCTGCTGGACTTGCTACTACACTGCTGGATTGGTCGTTATGTAATAGTTATACCATGAGGTAAAGGTGTTTCAGGAAAAGAAACCCCGACGGGCGGAGGCCGGAGGGGTTTCTTTTCCCGAAACACCGTGCACCGAAGGGTATAACTAACTTACACCCAAGGCAAAGAGGAAAGCATTTTCCTTTTGATATTAAAACACCAAAAAATATATAAAAACCCCCAAAAATATTTATAATCTTTATTAATTGTACCTTTTACTATAAAACCCCGTTGGATGCCTATATTCATGATTGAATAATTCTCAAACAAACAATGGACAAGCTGATTTAGGCTATTTTTAAATAACAATCATGTCACGTACATGTACGCTATAGACAGCGAGTTCATTGATGTATAAACAAATCGAGTTAGTGAGTTCAAAGGACAAATCAGAAATGAGTGTGACAAATATAAAAAAGGTTACAAAATGGATTGTTACTCAATTGGCTACTAATATCCGAAAGGCGATTCATAGTGTTCTGGAAATTCCTGTTTATAAACCGCGCCAAAGAAGTAGATCAGTAGGCAGAAGAGGTCGTGGACGGGGTCGTGGGCGTTATTGAAATATGTATTATTCTCAGTGTTGTTGACTATAAAAGTATTGATTGTATGTAACCTTTTGAGCTATAGCAGTAGTTGGTAGTAGTACAACAATAATTAATTGATAGATTGAGAAAATACAACTGTAGATCAGAAAAGAGTCAGTTAGTGTAACAGAAAGTAGATTTTTTTTTCTTCTCTTTAAATTATTTATATTTTTCAATCTTGAGAAAGATAACACTAATTTTTCTTTTTCTTAAATTTTGTTTATTAACATTTATAGACCATCTTGGAATTATGAGGGTCACTACCCATAGGTCATTGAATATGTGTTTCTGGAATGTTGGGGGATTAATATCCAAAAATATAGACAAAACAAATGATCCCTTATCTATATCAGAAATAGCCAAATTTGATATAGTTTTCTTTGCGGAAACACATATGGGTCCAGAAATTAATAAAAGCCAGCTAGGTCCATTTAAATTTTATTCAATATGTAGAAAAATGACTAAATACAATAAGAGATATTTTGGTGGACTTGCTGTATTATGTAGAGATAATATAAAGAAACATGTAAAACTATTGCAAAATACTAACCCAGATTATCAGTGGGTGAAACTCGAGAAAAACTTCTTTGGTTTTAAAAAAGACTTGTATATATGCTTGGTTTATTATCCACCATCAGGTTCTTCTTACACCCAGAACTTAGAATATAATTTATTTGATTGTATTGAAAGAGATATAATAAAATACAAAAGTTTGGGGGACATTTGTTTGTGTGGTGATTTTAATTCCAGAATAGGTACAAAATGTGACTTCATAGTGAATGATGATAAACAGTATATTCCTATTTTTGACACATACAAGGCTGACAAACAAATATTAATGAGAAAAAGTCTAGATATTAAATTAGATACTAGAGGTAAAGACTTAATAGATCTGTGCACAAGTCAACAATTAAGAGTCTTAAATTGGAGAATGATTGGAGATCTATTTGGTAAATATACATTTTATAAACCATTAGGTGCAAGTGTTGTCGACTATACAATCATGTCTGAGGGTGCCCTGAATCAGGTCTTATATTTTAAGGTTAATGATTTCATACCAACCTTATCAGATTGTCATGCAAAAATAGAATGGAAAATGTCTGCATTTTATAACACATGTTTTGACGAGCATGACGACAATACATTTCAACTACCATGTAAATACATATGGTCAGATGATTCCTCTGAAAAATTTCAAGCTGCACTATCATCTGTTGATATCCAAAATATGATTCACAGTTTTGAAACTAGTGATATAGAAGACTCTGCTGATTCTATAAATAATGCTGCTGTACAATTGTCAAACATATTCCTATCTGCAGCAGACAAATGTCTTCGTAAATCTAAAACATGCAATAAGAACCAAAAAAAATAATAAACGACAGCAGAACAATTGGTTTGATACAGATTTAAAAAAATGAGATTTAATCTCATGAGATATAGTTCAGTTTATTCTAAATTTCCTTCTGATCCATATGTAAGAAACCATTTTTATAAATAAAATCGTGAATACACAAAAGCTAGAAAAGCAAAAAAGAAGGGTTATAAAAAATCTATACTTAGTGACCTTGAAGAGTTGCATGAGAATAACCCAAAATTATATTGGAAACTTATTAAGGATTTTCAAAATAAGGATACCTGTGACCAAGAAAATAATATAACTCCAGCGCAGTGGCTCAGTCATTTTCAAGACCTCAACTCCATTAAGTCAGAATTTAGTGAAAGAATACAAGAGTTAGACACAAAGCTAAGCTTTTCTGAACAAGTAAAGTGCTTTAATGATTTAGACTTTCAAATAACAGAATCAGAAATTTTAACTGCAATTAGCAAGTTAAAGAATACCAAGGCACCAGGATTAGATACTATTTCAAATGAAATGCTTAAACATGGAAAGATATTTCTTATAAAATGTTTAAATAAAATATTCAACTCTTGTTTGACTTATGGATATTACCCTAAAACTTGGGCAGAGGGATATATTAAACCACTTTATAAAGATAGTGATTCTGACAATACAAATAATTACAGAGGCTTGACAATAACTACCTCTGTTGGGAAACTTTTTAATTGTAATTAAACATTAGACTTGACAAATTTCTGGTGAAAAATAGAATGATAGATGAGTCACAGATAGGATTCACAAAAAAAGCAAGGACATCTGATCATATGTTTATTATTAAATGTATTATTGATAAATATTGCTCACATAAAGATGGAAGAGTGTTTGCCTGTTTTGTGGACTTGAAAAAAGCCTTTGATACAGTTATTCATACAGGGCTAAAACTTAAATTATTACAATTAGGTGTTGGTACAAATTTTTATAACATAATTAAATCTATGTACATTGTTAGTAGATCCTGTGTTAAAAACAGTAATTCAAGTCGAACTGTGTTCTTTGAAAATAATGTTGGAGTTAGACAAGGGGACAACCTAAGTCCTAATATATTTAATATACTTATTAATGATCTACCTGCCTATCTAAAACAAACAACTAACCCTATTTTATTAAAATCAAGTGCTATTCATTGTTTGATGTATGCAGATGACATTGTCTTACTATCTGATTCTGCTAATGGACTCCAGCAAAAAATTGATTTTCTAGAAAAATATTGTAGTGACTGGTGTTTAACTGTTAATCTCAACAAAACAAAAATACTTATATTTAACAAAGCTGGCAGACACTTGAAAATCAATTTTACATATAAAGGTGAAGTAATAGAATGTGTAGCAAAATGTAAATATCTTGGTATAACTTTTTCCTCTTCGGGATCATTCTCCTATGCTCAAACAAAACTTTACCAAAAAGGTCTTAAAGCATACTACAAACTTTGTAAGTAATTTATTTCCTATGGTCCTTCACCTAAAATCTACGTACATGTATTTGATCACACAATACTGCCTATCTTACTATATGGCTGTGAAATATGGGGATATTTTGATCCATTTGCTAGACGTTTTCAAAGAAATACAGATTTAACTGTCATTGATATATGTAAAGGATTGATGTCTGAACAAGCTCATATTAAATTTTGCAAATATTTTCTCGGCAGTGGGAAGAAAGGTACTAATTTTGCCGTTCTTTCAGAGCTTGGCAGATTCCCTATACATTTTAATATTGTTAAAGCACAACTGACATATTGGCATCGTTTAGAAAATCTAGAAGACCAATTTCCGTTATTAAAAGATGCTTTTAAAACATCTAAAGAATTGTATGAAAATAAAAAATCTTCCTGGTATGGTTCAATTATAATCCTTAAAAACTTAATATTTGATAGACAGGATAACTTGAACACTATGTCCTGTTACGTCTTCAAGAAAACTGTAAAAAAGGCAATGAAATTGTATTATTCAACTCTTTGGAGTAAACAAAAAAAGTTTTATAGTGATGGTAAACTTAATATGTATACCAAGGCAAAACATAGTTTTGGTTTCGAAAATTATCTGAACGTAATATCGGATTTTGAGCAGAGGAGAGTGCTTACTCGATTTAGGATATCAGCTCACAGACTGAGAGTAGAGTTGGGAAGATATCAGGGTACGCCCAGACATGATAGACTTTGTCTGCATTGTTCTTCCGGGGAAATTGAAGATGAAGAGCATTTTTTATTCAATTATGTTCATTTTAGTGATGATCGCTCTCATCTTACAAGTATTATACATAATAAATGTCCCAATTTTGATAAGTTACAGACGACTGCAAAGTTTATTTGGTTAATGAACTGTGAAAACTGTGAGATATTAAAACTATTGTGTAATTATTTGAAGAAGCATTTTATTCAATCTGAGTAGACTTCACTTGCACCTACCTCTGTCATGCCAGGGACACTCACAGCATAACAAAGTATAACATTTTTATTTAAATATGTAACTATATAGTTAAATTATAAACTTAATTTTATATTACTTTATTCAATTTTATTTAATTCAATTCTAATGCCGACCTTGTCAATACACCTTACTAGGCAATGTCCCCTGATGTCTTCTGCATTTAACTGATCATAACCTTGGTTTTGTGCACCAGACATGGGTAGGTTAATTGATAAATGAGTCAGGCTTATAGAACTACATTATAGAACCAGAATTTCTAATGAATTTGATCCATCATAACCTTTTTTGGCAACGTCCCCTGGTGACTTTTGTATTAAACCGACTTAAACAACTCGGTTTAGTGCATCAGACACGGGTAGGTTTATGTGTGATCGTAAGAGAAAAAAAACTAAATAAATGAGTGAATTAGATTTATAGAACTTTATTATAGAACCAGAATTTCCTATAAATTAGATCTATCATAACCTTTTTGGCAACGTCCCCTGGTGACTGTTGTATTAAACTGACCTAAAACTTGGTTTAGTGCATTAGACACGGGAAGGTTAATGTGTGATCAATGAATGGATTAATATGTATATAAATACAAAAAAAAAAATAAAATAATAATAATAGTTAATGAAAACTTATGTATTTATATGAAATAATTTTACAATAGTCATACCGTGTACATGGTCTCGGTGCGCCCTGGCATGACATTGAAATAAAATGAATATATATAAAACATCATTATTTATAATATATGAACAGTATGTTTAATGATATTTTTGTTTTTGTGTATGATTTGTTATTATTTAATCATGTATGTTTGTATTGTCATATGTCCCATTGAGATACCTTGATTGGTTAATAAAGAACTTTGAACTTTGAACTATTTACAAAAAACATTTCAATGCGTGGATATACAGTGAATAGGAAGATAGAAAACAGATTGTAATTTATAATTTTAATTCCAAAATTGTATGTAACTGGAAGAAATTAAGCTTACCAAATAAGTCACCTCTCTTCAAAATATTGTAAGTATAAAATGTTGTTTTATTCCTAAATCATTCCAAAAATACATTATGTTTTTATTCAAAGAAATGTGTAGTTACAGATCATACGGCGGAGGGGAGTGATAACCTGATACCTATGATAACACTTCCATTCATAATAAGGGGACGTCCATTTGATTTTCAGGGGAGCGTTTGGGCGATTTTGCTTAGAAAATTGATTTGTTCGGGAAAATCTCGAACCAATTATTTATTTCCACCAAATGTGACATAAAATTATTTATTTGCATTTTTAATAAAAATTGGATTCTTCAAATCAAAATTAAATTATTTATTTTCATGATAAGTTCACTGGCACAAAGATCAAATTATTAATTTACAAAATCGCCCAAGCCCCCCCCCCCCCGAAAATCATATGGTCGTCCACTTAATGTTCACAAAAATAGTACCCTTTAATTATTTCAATATTTGATATCAGTCGGGGGTGCTGTGTATGTCTTGGAGGGTCAGGTTGGAGTAGGATCAGAAGAAAAGCAAGCCCTTTCCAATCAATGAAAAACGTTGAAGAGAAATATGACTCAATGTAGCGGTATATCTGTAGTGAGTAATAACCTGAAGTAGCCCAAAGGGTTCTTTGTACTCTAAGGTATTAGCTATTTTTCGCACACCAATCCAATATAGATTTTGTTCTCTTACTAAAAAAACTGCCTGGACTTTTTTAAATATCTTAGGGACCGACCATTTAACCCGAAAGGGGGGGGGGTTATGGTTTTTTTTTCTGGACAGAAAATTTTTTTCACGTATATCAACAAAAATTTTTTTTTCAAAATTAACATTATTTTTTTAGGCAGGAAGTAAGCCTCATTCAGAAATTTTTTTCATCATTTTGGCAGCCAAAATATTTTTTCACATAAAATCAGATCCAAAATATTTAAAAAAAACAAAAAAAAACATACCCCCCCCCCTTTTCAAGTTAAATGGTCGGTCCCTTATATGGCGGCAAAACTTTTGAAGTTGACATTTGATATAGCACAGTCGTCTATAAGAAATAAATGAACATGTATATCAGATTTTGATTGGATTTCTTTGATTGTGTTGCACAGGATCAATGCCACATCTGATAAGATGGTCGAATTTGTAAAATTCAATGTTTAATAAATAGTCTGATTTTTTGGCTATTGCGGATCAAAAATAAATAAATAAATAAATAAAACATGATACTCAATGATTTTATTTATAAGAACTATAACAGAGTCATCAGGACAAAATGTAGTTCAAATATCAATTCTGAATTTTTTAATTGGGTTTCTTAATTGTGATTTGAACAATATCTGCCCGTTTCCTACCTATAACAGACCAAAGGGGATCCCATTTTCGATTTTAAAAGTGCGTTTTTTATTCACATGACTTAAGTTCTCCAGTTAGTCGCAGAATTTAGCATAGCCTCTAACATTTCACATTCGATAAGGTTGGGGTGGGGCGTGGGATATTGGCAGTATAACACTTCAATATTACGATCACAATTATTTTTTGTATCTGCCCGTGTCTAAAGGTACCCTTGTCCATACTGCTGTGTACGTGGCATACCCTTTATAGTGATATATAACCATTCAGACCGGTAATTTCAACTTTGAACTGACTTTTTTCACAATCGATATCGAAGAATCGTGTTTCATATTTAGAAAAGGGTAAATTTAATATTATTAGCTTAAAATGAGGGGCGGATCATCTGAGGATAAACGGAGTCCGGGAGAAAGCGGTGGGAGAAAGGAGACAGGGCGGGAGAAAGGAGAGAGGGAACAAAAACAAAAAATGGAGAAAAGGGAGACAGTGAGAAAGGAGATGGGAACGGGGAAATGAGAAAGGCACCCCTGAACGCCCCTCTAATCTGCAGAATTAATTCTTATTGAGAATACACATATAAATCAATATTTATGGAAAACATGAGTGGGTGAGGTGGTTTACATGATTACTTGCCGGGGGGGGGGGGGGGGGGGGTAATTTCCATTATTTTAGTATACGGGGATGTGCCAAAAATTTGGGTATGTTTTTTTTGCATGAAATATATAAATTTGGGTGTGTATTTAAACATAATATGTATGAATTTGCATGTAGAAATAGTAATTTATCTAAACAATTGGGTATAAAAAAGCACAAAGGGCACTGAATCATTTATTATGGAACGCCAGGACTGCCTTTAGTGTAAATAAGTTATTATATGCAGTGGTTACAGCATTATATGCAGTGGTTATGACATTATATGCAGTGGTCACGACATTATATGTAGTGGTTACGACATTATATGCAGTGGTCATAACATTATATGCAATGGTCACGACATTATATGCAGTGGTCACGACATTATATGATCCGTCTAAATACATAGCCACCAGGGCCGAACTTAGTTTAACATTCTACCCTTTGGGAAAAACACATTTTGTCTATCTCCTCTGAAACCACAAGACCAATTTTAACCAAAATTTGCAGTAATGATTTATGGAAGGACCTGTACTTTGATTGCCCAAATTTTTTCTGATCTGTCAAAAATTATGGCTACCAAGGCTGAACATAATTTATCATTGGACAACTGTAGCATTTTAACCAGGCGAGCGATTCAGGCTCAGCCTCTGAGCCTCTGGTTACATTTTTTGTCAACTTTTTCGAAAACTATAAAAGACCAGGTGAGCGATTACAGGCGAGCCTTTGGTTTATTTTTCATCGGATTTTTACGGGATTTTGTTTGTTTGGATTCCTCTTGATATAAGCTTTCAGTAGTATGGCAACAGATTTTGGATAGCTCTTACGTATACCGTTTTCATGCCATAAGGGGTCAAAAGGGCCAAAACCACAATTTTTCATAAAAATGTATATTACATATTTTCATCAGATTTCCTGTAATTTGAATATCTAAGCCAACAAATAACTGTGTCCAGCAACTTATTAAGTCCACACTCAATTTGGGTCCAGCAGCTTATGAAGTCCACACTCACTTTTGTGTCAACACTTGACCAAATGTATACCTTTTTCGGTCATATCCTGTTGAGCTTTGCGGAGCCCAATTTTAAGTGAAGTCTCAGCTGAGGAAACCGACATGACCAGAGTTATCTTTGAAAAGTGATTTCAAATTCCCTAAATATGTGCGTTTTTTAACAAAAATTTCCAACTCCAAAATTTAGAATTTTATCACTATATAGAAATATACCCCATTTGATGTATAAAACCCAAACGGGGTATACTACCCAATATGGGCCATAAAACCCAATCTGTTTAGAGGATGGTAAAGGGGAAACCGTGCACGGGAGTACCAGAATTAAAAATTTGTTTCACGAGGCATGAGAAATATGAAATTGGCTTGCACCATGAATTTTTATCATTTTTTACGAAACACAGAAAATAACGACCCTCCAACACGGAAACACATGCTTGAATGCTTCTATCTAGGTGGGGCATTCGTGTCTTACAGACACAGGGGTTTTGGAAATGATACAAAATGTACATAATAATATCATATAAACTGAATCACAAGTCAAAAGGTACATTCTCTAGTTTTGAATAGACACATTCTCTAGTTTTGAATAGACAATATCCTGTACGTTGTTTTTAAAGGGGACTTCACTCACTACATGCAATACACACATAAATCTACAAATAAGGCCCCGGCGGGGCAGGCTGCTGATTCCAGAGGCTACCTCTCTAGTGTGGAGCAGAAACATACAATCCATTGTATGTCTCTGTGTGGAGTTAATAAAACAATTCCCCGTGTTTGAGGTGTATGCTTTTCTTGGTTATGGCGTACTCGTATTTGAGATAATTTCTCAGGTGTACACCTTCTTTTATATGGAAAATCTGGTTTATTAAATTCTAAATTAACAGCAATAGGTGCGAAGTGTATCATCTTTACCGCAAATTGGCCTTTAATCCCCTTAATTTGTAAGGAACTCTATTTATCTTACACGAAACATCGCGTAGGCATATTGAAACGGGGAAAATGTTTGGTACATTGATACAAATCATACGCCGTTGAATAAGATCCTCACCTTTATACCTTTTTGATGACGTTTTATAGCGTCATGGCGTATTTGGGACTTCCTGTATTTTGTTATTAGAGCTGCTTAGGAGACATAATTTGTCGAAATGGCCATCCAGCTCATTTTGATTTATTATAGTTGGAGTTCACATGATTTATGGTCTCAAGTGCATTTACTCCATACCTTTTTGTCAAATATACAATATTGTATTGTGTATAAAGTTTGATATATATAAAGTAAAGTTAATGTTGGTTTTTACACTCGAATGTGCAGAAAGTATATAAAAAAATAAAAATAAACTAAGCTTGGTGTTACCACGTGGAAAGTTGTTGACCGTATCATGAAGCATTTGACCAAAATGATACAACGCGGTTAATCGGTGTGTATGTTAAGAATCCCAACGACACCACTGTATCGAAAAACAAATTTTGTCCTATAGTTTTAGGGGTTCATTAGTAATTGTCTAAAACAAAACGCAAAACTCACATTGTGTCCTATAGTTTTTTTGGGGGGGAGAACAGAACCATAGTTGTTGCAAGCAATTCTAATTTTCATCATATCTCCAGGATGAATTATGCCTAAATTGATAAAATCATGTCGGTCTAATTTGCTTATTACATCTGGTGTAATCTTTTCTTTGGCAAAATTGTCAATGAAACTCCCCAAATTGTTTGACTTCAAAATCATCTCCATTTTTAGTTTTGCGGTGTAAGCAGAATATATGTATTCGTTTAAAATAAATCCGCCTCATTTACGGATATTTATGGAGCTAATTGACAATTTTATCCCAACCTTCTCTATCAACTACCATCACCATCAAATTCTGTGATCATCACCACCACCTTAAACGATCAACATCATCACATTCTCTCAGCATCACCTTCACTTTGCAGAAACCACTGCATATAATGTTATAACAACTGCATATAATGTCGTGACCACTGCATATAATGTCATAACCACTGCATATAATGTCGTTACCACTGCATATAATGTCGTGACATAAAACGCTGTTACCACTGCATATAATGTTATGACCACTGCATATAATGTCGTGACCACTGCATATAATGTCGTAACCACTGCATATAATGTCGTGACCACTGCATATAATGTCATAACCACTGCATATAATAAAATATTTACACTTAAGGCAGTCCTGGCGTTCCATAATTTATGAACCAACATTATTTTTTTCAAATGTTCAACATTTTATGTACTTATTGCTCTGTTTCGTTGATTTTTTTTAAAAATGAAATAGATTCGGGTCCTAAATTTAGTGGTATTATATATTTGGGGTATGTTTTAAGTACATAAGTATATAAATTCGAGGCATGTCTCCGTGATCAATTTGGCACATCCCTACCAGAAAAAACATACCAAGTTACGCCCCCCCCCCCCCCCCGGGGGGATTAGTTGTCCNTGTCGTATGAGATTTTAAAGTCTATGAAAACTGCAAGTTCCGTTTCCGGTTTTTGTCATATACTTGCAGATTTCATACGGGTGTTGACATGTTTATCAGATTTTAAAGTCTATGAGATTTTAAAGTATAAGCCGTACGACGGAAATATTTTAAAATATGCTTTTTATATAGAATTTAAAAACGTTGGTATATGATTATAGGAACCAAATGATTTATTCAGCTGTTAAAATTATTAAAATGACAAACCAATAATTATAAGTTGACGAGATACTCTAATCAGAGGTTGACGGGGATAGTGGAGATAAATCGAGTTTTGCAGTAAATTGATATTCAATATTTAGACAAACTTTATGTTTTAAATAGGTGCAAAATGAATGCACTTGCAAACAACCAGGAGGGAGAAACACATCAACAGGGCAACATTTATGCATTTTTACCTGGGAGGGGGGGGGGGGCNGGGGGGTCAGGGGCTTACCCTTTGTGGAAAATAATCAGTTAAACTCAACAAATTGTTTGTAGTTTTTATGTGCGGGTTAAATAATGATTATTTCTAAAATTAAAATAATTCAAATCAATATTAAATGAATTTGACATTTTTATATTTCCTTGAAATCCTTTAACTTCTATGGACTGGTTGTTGCTCTTTTTAGGAATAGCTAAGGACATAATTACCAACCAACCAACAGAGAGACCTAAATGGTCAAAATAAATCTGTAGGCATAAAGTATTAAGGTAAAAATGACAATTTTATGACCCAATCTAATCACAGATAGCCATAAATGATCATTAATACTGATTGCAACTATTTTCACAGCCATGAAATCTGCAAGCATAGGGTCAGAATGATATATAATGAACAAACCTGAACACAGATAGCGTTAAATGATCATAATAATTAATCGCAACTATTTTCACAGCCATTAAATCTGTAAGCATAGGGTCAGAAAGATATTTAAAGACCCAACCTGACCACATATAGCCATAAATGATTATAATTATTAATCACAACTATTTGCACAGCCATGAAATATACAATTATAAGGTCAGAATGAGACTTTATGTCCCAAAATGACCATATACAGCCATAAATGATCATAATTATTAATTGCAATTATTTTCACAGCCATGAAATATACAAGCATAAGGTCAGAATGATATTTTATGTCCCAAAATGACCATATAATAGCCATAAATGATCATAATTATTAATCGCAACTATTTTCACAGCCATGAAATATACAAGCATAGGGTCAGAATGATATTTTATGTCCCCAAATGACCATATATAGCCATAAATGGTCATAATTATTAATCACAACTATTTTCACAGCCATAAAATCTGCAAGCATAAGGTCAGAATGACATTTTATGCCCAAGAATGATCATATACAGCCATAAATGATCATAACTATATTAATTGTAACTATTTTCACAGCCATGAAATCTGCAAGCATAGGGTCAGAATGATATTTAATGAACAAACTTGACCACAGATAGCCATAAATGATCATAATTATTAATTGCAACCATTTTCACAGCCATGAAATCTGCAAGCAAAGGGTAGGAATGGTATTTTTAAAACCAAAACTGACAACAGATAACCATAAATTATCATAATAATTAATTGCAACTATTTCCACACCCATGAAATCTGTAGGAATGAGGTCAGAATAACATTTTTTACCCACATAACTTACAAATAACAGTATATTGTTAGAATTTTTCATGAAATTTTACCAAAGCTATGAAATTTGCAAGCCTTAAGTAAATCAACCCAAGGCATACAACCATTGAGGGTCATTATTTTTCATTGTTTGCAACTTCTAACAAAGCCAATAAGTCAAGTTGAGCCATATTTGACATATTTCCCAAAGCAACTGATTTGTTAGTTATAATAACCAAATTATTTTGGCCATTATTTTTCTGCCTGTTTTAGGTGACCAAACGGTCATCAGGCTTATGCCCCTTAATTGGAAGGAACTTTGAATATATTTCTTTATGCGATTCAATCATTTACTTTTGAGTTTTTTCGCTTTGAAATTTAAATAAGAGACATATAAATTATACATTTTGTATGTCTCTGATCCTACAATCCATTTCCCTCAAAATTAATAATCACACTTCACGCAGAATCTACACAGGACTAATATAATCATATAACTACAAGTTAATTGATCCAGTATCTATAGAAATACAAAAGTTCTATAAGCCTATAAATGACTTTAGTGCATTTTTTACTTAATGATGAAATCACGACTGCACTGAACTGCGATGTACTTTCAGTTTCGCTCGAATAAGATCTATTTACATACATAATTTAATCTGAAAGAAAATTTAGACCAACAGTGCTTATGGTGATTAAGAAAATGTAATGTTTCGCAAAATAATGTGATATGTCAGATCGCAGTTCGAATAAACAGAGGTTTCCCGCACATTTCGCTATTCCGGTACTTGCAATTCTCATGCCGGAAGTTAACACGGCAAAAACCGGAACCGGAACTTGTAGTTTTCATAGACTTTAAATCACCAAATAAATTCATCGTCTTTATTGCTGTTGGCAACACGCCTAACTTCCCACGAAACGTTCTGTCAAACATTAGTCTGTGATCACATGGTGTGACGGGGTATCTGACCATCCCTGTCAAGCCACAGTGATCACAGTCTATTGTTTGACAGAAAGTTTCCAAATAATATTCACTTGAGTGAAACAAAGGACCCGGGGTGTAATTTACTTTGTACTACAGTCATTGGCGTTTAATTTCTTATCAAAACCATTTAGTAATGCATCATATACCACATAATCTTTTTGTTTGTTATTTCCCCCAATCAAAGACCAATTATCCATCGTTGTATCGTTAAGTTTGTTGTAGAGATTACTTAAAGGAATTAAGACCCTGTTACATTTGTTTAGAAAAGAAAAATAATGTTTGATCACTTGAATACTGTTTAATATGTTTTATAACTTAGTGTATAAAAGTGTTCACAAAAAAGTCAATATTGGATGGACGTATATAAGTTACAAAACAAACCTACAAATTACTGCATAGCAAAATATTAAAACTACAAATAATGTGACCTTTTGATTCCGCTTTTTAAAAGCCTCTGAGAGAAGGTGCACTCACTACATATTGGATAGTGGTGGGTTCTGACAAAAAGGGGTGTTTGTTATAATAAAATGGGTATGTTATTTCAACTTTGCCTCTGAAGGCGTTTATTAATCTTTATTTGATTATATCAGTGATCTGTCATTTTAGTCCTTATAGTAAAATCGCGAATAGTAATTATATATTTAAACCTCTATATAAGTATTGTACAGTAGAAAATTAACAAAATGACTTTCAAAAGGCTAATGGTGCAGTTATTGAATTGTCTACAATGGTGTTGCAAAGATCCATTAAAAAATCTACAATGGGGTTACAAATTTACTCATTGGTAGTCTACAATGTGATCAGGTTTCAAATGACCAATCCAAGCATTCTTATTTGTATTCATCTTAACTGTCAAACTTTAACACATTTCTTGTCCTACAGCTACATGCTACAAACAACTTAAGTGATCAACAAAGCAAATTAGTGACTTCTTGAATGGATTAAATGACAAACAAACAGATTATCAGGTAGTCAGTGCGTTACTAAATACATTTGAAAAGAAATTTATCACCTATAAGGGCAGTACAAAACAAAATAATGACCAATCAAGCAATACAGTAGCAAGTCCAGCAGAGTATTAGATAGACTAGTAGTAACAATGGGTAAGGTAACTGTGTTTAGACTGTAAATTAAGAAATTCGAAATGTTCTTTTGTGAAGAGGATATATATGTAGGGCTCAAATCTTTAGTAGGTTCAAAATCTATGGCAGATTCCAAATCAATGGCAGAAAGTGACGTAAAGGATATGTCGCTCTAAATATATGACAGATTATATTGGCTCCAAATCTATCGCAGGTTTTGCTGTTCCCAAATCTATGGCAGATTATGATGTTCCCAGATCTGTGGCAGGCTTTTTGTGCGCTGACACGCACTGATGTTAGCCTATATCTCTCAGATAAGTGATGCATACTGGTCACTAAACATACCCCCGGAGTGGTTAACTTGTGTATCACTTGAATAAATCAAAACTTGGTGTAAAATTATAACAGTTTTATCTTATTCTATGCAGATACGTTTTTTGAGCCAAGTGCCTATTTATGACTCGAATTAATTAAATAGTATAAAAATGGACCCAATTTTAGACAACGTGTCAGTTATTTGACTTTATTCTTTGTAGAAATATTATCAGCAAATAAATACATATCTTATTTATGGGGACGGTCGCAATAACAACCCATATTCACGGTCAATCAAAGAGACTTAAATACATTCATCAACTTTTTTTCTTAGGATAACTTTCTCTATTCAGCATTCCATCTCCACTATAAACTAAAAAAAAAGAAAAAAAAAGAAAATATATTCCGGTAATTCAAACGAGAAACAAAATCACAATCACAAGGTGAAAAAATAAGCTTTAAATAAAGCTAACAGTAAAAATTCTGTTTTTACCTTTGAACGTTAGATTAATACTGGATTCACTGTAAGTCTAATTACAGGTAAATTTAATTAATATTATGTACACATTATTCACTATTCCCCCACTTTATTTTTCTTACCTGTGTACCAAAAAAATCAAAAGTGGGAGAACCGTGAACACACCACTTATTT
The DNA here is from genome assembly GCA_002080025.1 of Modiolus philippinarum. Classification (NCBI taxonomy): domain Eukaryota; kingdom Metazoa; phylum Mollusca; class Bivalvia; order Mytilida; family Modiolidae; genus Modiolus; species Modiolus philippinarum. The sequence continues at coordinate 138,877 of MJUU01023303.1, forward strand.
CTAAATTGATGACAGATTGAATTATTACTAAGTCTCAGGACAAAATACAGAATGAACAATATTGTATTGCAGATGTGTTTAAGTGCAAATTAAAACTTAAGATGAATGTATTTGTTTGCGTAATGGTATCAGACACATTTAATTAAATTATATTCAAGTGCATGTTTTCCAAATTCTATGGCATAATTTGCTTTCAGGAATCTTTTTCATATTGTTTATGTTAGAATTTGCTATTCTAAATCTATGACAAACGGATACAGAAAAAACAAATGTACTGAAAGCTATTAAATATGTTTGTTTATTCTATTGCATCACAGTATAATGTATTAGCTGAAGAATAAATAAAAATAAAAGCTGAAAGGTCATTTTGTGTATTGAAATTTTTATTGTCGTTTTCAGGTCTGTTATTATTCTTTCTTTATTGTCTTTGTCTTGCTTGTTATTTTCTTTTTTGATTATGTTTATGTTGTTTTTGGCATTCCAAAATGCGGGAATTGCATGGGATTTTTACGGGGAAAGGTTGACGATGTAAACGTCTCAACAGGGTGTACGTTTTTGTTTTCAAACGTCGAAGTCCAACAATGGACGAAATAGATCAAAATAGCGTTAGCGGCGAAGATTTAAAGTTGGTGAAGGACAAAAACAAACCGGTCTAATAGAAAAAAATCCGGCTATAAGTAAAGGCACAGCATTTTCTTCCAGTTGCTACTATAGGATGGGTGTTGTAACAATACGGGACTTTTGAGTCATGTTCACTCCGGAAACAAATATATTATTATACGAAAAAAATCAATACACTAATACCGTGAGAGGAAACCACTAGTTAATTTACACTTGAGCTAAGGGTGATTTTTATTTAATCTTTTTGTAGGTAAATTGTTTTTCGTCAATTAAAATTTAGTTAAATAATTATCATGTAGGACAAATTATAATTACAATTCAATTTCATAAATAGTTTGTTTTTAGGTGGTATATATTTATATTTCAATAGGTCTGGTATCCAGTTAACCTTCTTAATGGTATATGAGGAGATCGTTTCCGACCTTCAATTACACGAGAGTTCCTATCTCGAAAGTTCCTCATTATATGCCCTTCAAATTCAGGGAAAATTTACAAAGTTCAAGAATGTGATATTGTTTTATTTATTTATTTTTATCTAAACCGTTAACCAATTAATGAATCAAATATACAATCGCTTATAATTAAATGATCTTAAACATTATCGATTTCTTGTATTTCACTATTGTGTCACTTTTGATCATAGGTAAATAAAAGACCCATGCAAGTTTGATAATTCATGGAAATAATAAATCGAATTTCCTTGTGTAGTCTTCATCATTTATTTCAAGAATCGAATTGAAAAGCAATAAGATATTTGAATTTTTCAAATTATTATAGGAATAAAAGTAATTTTGGAGGAGTTTATCGATGTGTAAACGCGGTTGACTCACTCACAAACTTAATAAAGTCCGAAGAGTGAAAGCAACGTTTACACATCCATAAACTCCTCAAAAATTACTTTTATTTCTTATAATTCCAATTCTTTGAACTTTGAACAATGTTGTCACTGATTTTTACGTCACCATATACTGCACTATTTAATGTCATAGTGTATGAATGGGCAAGAAATAACTGTTTGTTGTTCATGACGTTGACCAATGAAATTGGACGTTGCATTAGCAATTGGAATTATAAAGGCATAATGCATACGCTAGATACATCTCCTGTTCACGAACATTACTCATTACGTTACGCGTAGAAATCTGCTTAGCTTGAATTAGGGGTCCAACTCCTGCAGGATGGTGTTTACCTAGGTTGATAAGGTTTTGAGTTAAGGTAATGAGTTAGTTGAGGGTTACCAATAAGGTTAGGGTTAGTGTGCTAGAGATGACAAATGTTGAGAAAGGGTAATGGTTCGTGTTAGGGAAAGGGTTAGGGTAAGTATTCTAGGGTTACATGTATAGTTTGGAGATTAGCCTACTTGAGAAAGGGACCCATAAAGTAAACTATGACTGAGAACTTCTACGAATTAATTCTTATTGTCTCAATCAATTATTTAAAAAGTTGAATATCGGAGGACTGATAAATTCTAATTCATCAGAATAAACTAAAATGCAATGAAATTTAAAAAAAAATATTTCAAGGGCATAACCCCAATCTTTCTTGGGTACCCTAACAACAAAATAATCGGTAAAGATTACATATAATGTAAACAAACAGTCTACCACATAGCATTGTCCAAGGCTGAATTTCGCTTTCCTTGAGGATCCCATTAGTTGTTTTTGTTCTTTATCAGCTTTTATTTATGTCTTCCAATTGTTTTGATTTTATTTGCACTGTTGAGTCAAATAAAAAAAAACATATGGTACTGCCTCTGTTTCTGGGCTGGCGATGTGGAAGTCGCCAAAACTGTTAACCAGCCCAGTATAGTGATTACTTCGGTGTTGACCAGGAAAAAAAATTATATTGAAACTTGCTTTGTCTTGAATATTGTTAATTTTGTTTACAACTAAAAAGAATCTCTATGGTGGAAATTTATGTGCTTTACTAATTTTTTGCCTTCAATATCCTAATTGTTATTTATTTTCTATCAAATATCTTTCAGTCTTTCAAATGTTTTTATGTTATTTGCACTTTAGAGGCAAAAGTTGTCGAAATGGCCATCTGAATAACATTGATTTAAAGTTATTCGCTACGTACTTGTTGGTGGTAAATGATTAGTTGTCTTTCTCATTTTAAAATATGTTTTCATATGATGTCAAATCTGCCATAGATTTACCATTGTGAAAATCGACCATAGGTTTGGAACTGAAAAAATCTGCCATAGATTTGGCCATCTGAAAATCTGCCATAGATTTGGGAATGACTAAATCTGCCATAGATTTTGGCACTGTGAAAGTCTGTTATAGATTTGGGAGTGCCTAAATCTGCCATAGATTTGGATTGGTGACGTCAGGATCTGTCATAGATTTGGAATCTACTTTAGATTTGGTACCCGCCATATATTTGAGTCTTATATATATATATGAAAGTCTCTTGTCAGAAATAAATTATAAAAACTCTAAAACCATCTTCCAAACGTTTCGGCTTTATTAGCCTTCATCAGCGGAAGTACAACATGGTGAATGGCATTACATTACATTACATGGAAACATGACGTAATTATTGTGACGTTATTAAATTGTTCCCCTCCCCTGTTTCCGAGTCAATGTCTTTCCGTAATTTTTGTATTTAGACCTGGTTTTTCATACATTTTTAGTTTTTTTATCCAAAAACATTCTTTTACTTCCCGCAGAATTTTATCACCATTAACTTTTTCTATTCCCATAACCTTAAAGTCATCAACCGTGTGATTATTTTGACAAAAGTGATTCGCAACAGGGTCATCTACTTTTTGTGTCCGTATTTTTGAAAAATTCAAAAGCATCCTTTGGTACAAAGTATCTCCTTTTTGGCCTACGTATATATGCTCCTGACATTTTGCGCAATATATGTAATAAATAATTCCCGTTGTTTTACAGTCAATTTTTCCCTGAATTTTGTACTGTTTCCCGTTGTTATCTGTAAACTCCGTTCCCTCTATCATATGTTTACACAGTGCGCATTTCTTAGCTTTACATCTTTTACTGCCGTCTTGTTCAGTGTAAAATTGTAAATTGTGTTTTCGATGTATCAATATGTCCTTGATGTTTTTGTCTCGGCGGAAGGCTACAATCGGCGGATCTTTAAAAATTTCTTTCATTTTATCAGAATTGTTTAAAATTTTCATATTACGCCGTAGAATATTGTGAATATTCGGTAAAGCTTCTGAATAAGTGATAACCAATGGTACTCTGTCGGTTTGCTTTTTAGTTTTATAGTTTAAAAGAGGCTGTCGGTCTAATTTATCTACTTTTTTCAATGGGTCTTCAATGAGAGAGTCCTGATAACCTCGGTTACGAAAATGTGTTTTAATTTCAGATCGTCGTTTTTTATAATCATTTTCTTCGGAACAAATTCTTTTTACGCGGATTCCTAAGCCATACGGAATTGCCGTTTTTACGTTTCTTGGATGACAAGAGTTCATATCTAGGTACATGTGTTTGTCTGTGTCCTTAGAATAAAGATCTGTTTTGATGGTATTTTCTTTGATATAAACATTAACGTCTAAAAATTCCAGCTTTTTGGTTGAATATCGAAGTTCTGTCTGTATATTTGGGTGTATTGAGTTAGTTAATTTATGAAATTCGTGTAGCGCGTCCTGTCCGTTTTCCCAAATTCCAAATATATCGTCAACATATCGCCAATAACATTTCGGTTGGTTCTTGCTTTTCATGAATATTTCTTTCTCCCATTTCCCTAAATAAGTACAGGCATAACTCATGCCCAAACGCGATCCTATTGCCGTTCCTTCTGTTTGCGTGTAGTGTTTCCCGTTAAAACTGAAATTATTATTTTCTAAAACCAAATCTAACATTTGAATAACACATTCCGTATTAGGATTCTTTGTAGTACGATTTTCTAATGCTTCTATGCATGCCTCTCGGGCTTCTTTTCGAGGGACACTTGGGTAAAGGGCCTTTACATCCAAACAAAACATGATAGCATCAGGAGATAGCGGCTGTGATATTTTACTTATTTTGTTAAGAAAATCTGTGGTGTCTTTGATAAAACTAGGTAAGTTTTTTACGTTTTCGGAAAGTTCGTTTTCTACAACTTCCGCCATATTTTCCGTTGCATGATTCTGTCCGTTTATAATGGTTCTTATTGGATTGTGTTCTTTGTGCATTTTCGGATTTCCTTGCACTTTTCCAGCTCGGGAACCTTTTGGCATGAGGTATGATTTCATTTCTTTTGTAATTAATCTATTTTTGTACATATTTTCTATCGACCTTTTAATTTTGTTCTCGATCTTGCTCGTCATATCTATATCTGTTTCTTTGTAAGTGTTATTGTTAGCCAAATCATTATTAACACTTTCAATATAATCCTTTGTGTCTAAAATTACGATACCGGATGATTTATCGCTTGGTCGTATGACTATTGTTTCATCATAAAGTAATTCCCGCATTGCCTTTTCTTCGGCCGTTGATATGTTTAATTTGAAATCTTTCTTCAATCCTTTAATAATGTCATCCCTGACGTTAATGTTTATATCAAAGAAAATACCATCAAAACAGATCTTTATTCTAAGGACACAGACAAACACATGTACCTAGATATGAACTCTTGTCATCCAAGAAACGTAAAAACGGCAATTCCGTATGGCTTAGGAATCCGCGTAAAAAGAATCTGTTCCGAAGAAAATGATTATAAAAAACGACGATCTGAAATTAAAACACATTTACGTAACCGAGGTTATCAGGACTCTCTCATTGAAGACCAATTGAAAAAAGTAGATAAATTAGACCGACAGCCTCTTTTAAACTATAAAACTAAAAAGCAAACCGACAGAGTACCATTGGTTATCACTTATTCAGAAGCTTTACCGAATATTCACAATATTCTACGGCGTAATATGAAAATTTTAAACAATTCTGATAAAATGAAAGAAATTTTTAAAGATCCGCCGATTGTAGCCTTCCGCCGAGACAAAAACATCAAGGACATATTGATACATCGAAAACACAATTTACAATTTTACACTGAACAAGACGGCAGTAAAAGATGTAAAGCTAAGAAATGCGCACTGTGTAAACATATGACAGAGGGAACGGAGTTTACAGATAACAACGGGAAACAGTACAAAATTCAGGGAAAAATTGACTGTAAAACAACGGGAATTATTTATTACATATATTGCGCAAAATGTCAGGAGCATATATACGTAGGCCAAACAGGAGATACTTTGTACCAAAGGATGCTTTTGAATTTTTCAAAAATATGGACACAAAAAGTAGATGACCCTGTTGCGAATCACTTTTGTCAAAATAATCACACGGTTGATGACTTTAAGGTTATGGGAATAGAAAAAGATAATGGTGATAAAATTCTGCGGGAAGTAAAAGAATGTTTTTGGATAAAAAAACTAAAAATGTATGAAAAACCAGGTCTAATTACAAAAATTACGGAAAGACATTGACTCGGAAACAGGGGAGGGGAACAATTTAATAACGTCACAATAATTACGTCATGTTTCCATGTAATGTAATGTAATGCCATTCACCATGTTGTACTTCCGCTGATGAAGGCTAATAAAGCCGAAACGTTTGGAAGATGGTTTTAGAGTTTTTATAATAGATATATATATGCCAAGATAAAAAAGAAAGGTTAATGATGTATGGATTGAAGAGGAAGCGTTATTAAATGAACACAAGGCTTCAGTTCAAACGCTTACTCATGGTTTGCTCAATTGAAGTGAAGTAGGGTGAGAAGTGTCCAAAAGATATAGTAAGTATTCAAGCTTGAGCTCACAGAATAACACACGGCTAATTCGTGTTTGTAATCTTATAGCAACTATTAAATTTCATTTTTGTATCTGTCGTAAAAATTCAAATGGTCATGATTTCTTTAATTTATCATATTCTTTATGAAATGGTGCCAACTTTTATAATTATGACGTCGTTATGATCTCCTATTTCCAATGTAATGCAGGTGTATTCTTTTCTGATAACTCAAACTCAGAAAAATCTCGTTTGGTACCAAACTAATAGGGCAGCATTAAAATTCAAGAATTGAAACTCCATATAAGATTTTTGAAAAGGTAGATTAAAAGTAATTTGAAGACAGGTAGATAAAATTGGTCAAATAACTTAGCTCTACTAACGGAGATTATTTTACCATAGTTTTCAAATAAAACAAATATGGTAAATTTTACCAAAAGGGACGGAAGCAAGAGACATAGTCACACGGTCAAAATGAAGGGTTTGTAACTACAACTTTTCAGGAGTGGATCAAGAATTTGTAGTAAGGTGGGGGGGGGGGAATAGAAGTCGCCAAAGGTAATGATGTGCGAAAATATAAGACAAATTGTGACCGAAATCCTGATTTTTACCCCAAGAAATATTTTTTTCTTGGTTCTAGGGGGCACACAGAACCCTCGATTTCCCCTCTAAATCCGCGCCTGGCTTTGCATTTCTTTTAACTAGGGAGGGTGCTTATTTCTATCTGGTTATACTTTATTCATGTTTTATCCTAATCTCAATTTTCAAACCAGTTGTTTCACCCTATAGTTAGTCGTTTAAGAATTTTAAAATGACTTGTAGGATAAATATTGTCGTTGTCTACAAGATAAACAACCTGATGCAACACTTACTAACTGTAGAAAGAAATGTACATCTGACGGTGAAAGTCTTTGTAGTTCTGGTGAATCGGCCATGCTGTTTAAATTCATTTCAGGTACTGTAAACAATTTGTAAATAGTTATATTAATTTATTTATTCTATTGCTTGTTATCAGCGCACTTCAGCAACATCTTATGTTTTCACTCATGATGAATTAGTTAATACATGTGGAAGTCTCAATCATTTGGGGGAGGTTTTGGCTAGCCATAAAACAGGTTTAACCCACCATTCCTTTTAAAATGCCTGTACTAAGTTAGGACCATTGCGGTCGACAATTTTGCCGGTGGTTTCCATCTGAGTTGTCTTTTTGTCTCATGGACCACTCTGATCGGTAATTTTGTTATTACCCCACTAGATAATTAAAAAAATGTCAACAAAGTGAAATTTGTTTTCGTAGCAAGATAATTTTACCAAACACTTGCAAGAGAAGGGATATTTCCATTCGTGAAATGGCGCAAATGCACCTATATTCATTTCCAAAGCCAGATATGTATCTTCGGTGTGATATTGCTATGATTTCTTTACAAACTTTACTAAAAATGGAGAACAAAGGGTATGTTAAAATGCAACTAGTACATGTTCTCATTTTTTGTATACTTTTACTTAAAACATTAATCATAAGTGATATCAACAGAATGTCATATAATGTAAATGCTAGCCAATACTCAAACAAAAACCAAAAACAAAACAAAAACAAACAAACAAAACAAAGATTCCGATCCGTTGACCATATATATAGTCGTGCTTCTTTTGATGATACATTTCCCATCTTAGACAGATTCAAAACTGATTTTGAAACTGAATTGATTATATCTTTATCACTTATTTTAGGATGATAAGACGAATTTGATAATTCCAGACTCGAACTGAATAGTCTTCCTCCTGCCATGTTATTTAAAAACAATTGCGATTTTAATACCGATATATAATATAAAATCTTCCAATAGAAACATTTGGTGGATACATTTTGTGTAAAAGTATGTAAAAATGAGAATATCATAGTGGATGAAATAATTTTGTTCCATTATTGTCAAAGAAATTCTTAACATATTGCATGAATAAGTTGCCGTTTCAATATGGTTTCATTCATTCTATCTCTTAGACGTTTTACAAGACAGCAGAGATCCACGGAAAAAATTACGTATCCCAGTATGAAAATTGTTCTTTTTGTGTTTGCACAATACGAAAAAAACTAGATTTGCAATTGCAAGCAATAGTCTTCCTCCTGCCATGTTATTTAAAAACAATTGCGATTTTAATACCGATATATAATATAAAATCTTCCAATAGAAACATTTGGTGGATACATTTTGTGTAAAAGTATGTAAAAATGAGAATATCATAGTGGATGAAATAATTTTGTTCCATTATTGTCAAAGAAATTCTTAACATATTGCATGAATAAGTTGCCGTTTCAATATGGTTTCATTCATTCTATCTCTTAGACGTTTTACAAGACAGCAGAGATCCACGGAAAAAATTACGTATCCCAGTATGAAAATTGTTCTTTTTGTGTTTGCACAATACGAAAAAAACTAGATTTGCAATTGCAAGCAATAGCCAATGTCACCCCAGACCCCTAATTCGATGATTCAACCCAATTCGCACCCTCATAATCTACCTAGAAATCAAATTTCGTAAAAATCCAACAATGTTCAGATTTTGACGTATTTCGGCGGCCACCTTAGAAATGGCGGCCATTTTGAAAATTTTAAATGCATTGTGAATAACTTCAGATGATGATCCAACTTTATGCAAAGTTTCATTTTGTTTCATCGAACCGTTTCAAATAATCGCTCGGACAAGAATTATTGGAAGAACAAAAAAAATAATAAGAATAATAATACGAAGAAACGTAGAATAACAACATGTCATCCCGACAAAATCTATGGTGACATTATAATTATCAGAAGAAACGTAGAATAACAATATGTCACCCCGACCACGTCTGGTTTGACATAAAAGTTTAGTGTGTGGATGTCTTGATAATATGTTTTTGCCGTGATATTAGCATAGCGTTATATTTTTACTCATATATATTTCATTTTGAAACAAACACATTGTTTTGTTTTTAGATCTCATTATAATGTCGGATAGTGCATTTATGGAAGATCAGAAGCCATTTATTGAAGATGAGTGTATCACCGCTGAATTTTATTTATCACATTTCAAATACTTCAAAACTACTTCACACTTTAAAGACTTCAGAATAACAGACTGCACACAGAAGTTTGGGTTTGCTTGTAACAACAGATCCTGTAAGTACTAACACTGATCAAAACACACATTGATAACAAGCAAAACATCTTTGTTTTTTAGATGATAAATATTTCCATTTTTTTAATTAAGCAGACATCTGACGAATTAGCAATATAACTTTCCTTTTGCATAGAGAAAAGAATATCCATAAATCCCGAGCTGTTTCCGCTAATGGCTCATCAAAGAATCATCAAACCCTTATGTCGGATTCTGATTTTACTGGCACATTCTTTGTTTAAGTCTATGCCAAAAACTATGTATATTGAATGCAATATAGAACTCCTTCTATCACATTTCTATCAACTTTTCACTTAAGGTAGATGGGTAGTCAAAAATTGTTTTCCATAGATTTTCTTTACTTTCTCAGGAAAGTTACCTTATCATAATAGCATTGAAATAAAAAAGTAAAAAAGGGGGGTCACCGTGCTCGTTTTTAAAATAACTGATATCAAAATAATCAAATATTTCTAATGAATATAAAGGGAAAAACAGGTATTTGGTTGTTTTCTTTAAAACTATTCCATAGATTTCTTTCTGTTTTTCTCATATGTTAGCCCTTTGAACATACTTCCAAATCATATAAAGAAAAACGGGGGTCACCGACTTTGTTTTCCATATTATTTGAAATATGTAAATTTTCATAGTGATATCTATGTAAAATATTTTCATCAGATTATCTCCCTTTTTCAAATATCGTCTTCCAAACTATTTAATTATCAAATTACCAAACATCATCTAATTAGATAAATACATGTAAAATTAAGTCAATGTAGATCCTTTGCTTTCTGTGTCACTGATATAATATTTGTTGATGCATTACAAATTAAAATATTTGCATATTTAAAAAGCAGATGATACCATAACAGTACAAATAACAAATTCAAAATGGCGGAAGACTACCGATCTACCTTAATAGATTTTCCTCAACAACCCCTTAAATTATATTTTGAATACAAGAGAAGCCGTAAATTTTAATATGCTGCCAAATATGGCTTAAGTTTAAGCTTATTTGATTTTGGTTATTGTACAAAAAAGAATTATAAAAGCGGACAGTAATACATTAACAGATTTTGAAGTATTCTTTTATAGTTTTACTGAAACAATCTTTTAGAAAATATTAGATGAGTTATTCTTTTTCTGAAAAGGAAATAATCACTGATAATCTCAATTATCCTACGTAAATAGCATAAACAATGTTAAGATTTTCCAAAAATACACCTATCTAATAAGGGCTTTTCAACAAAATTTTCTTGTTCTACCTTAATTAAGATATGAAAGTTTTGCCTGTCAAAAGTACGTGCAAACAAAAAATACAAGACAAAACAAAAATAAACAAAATTACAAAAAAAACAAACAAACAAATTAAAAAAAAAAACAGAGACGGTACCCTTCACTTGATGGTTACTTGTCAAATAAGATTTCCCCACAGGGTTCAACGGTTAGTCTGAAGCCAATCATCTGCTAGATTACTGTCATGGTAAATTGTCATAATATTTAATATTCATTTAATGTTTGAAACGGTTTTCAAGAAGTAACAATTTAATACCATGTCCCATAGCTTTTTATGTTAATCTATGCTCCCAAGTGGTAACAATTTTAGATTTCTAATTGGTACAAATATATACAATCTTGTAGATGATCGTAGATGGCCATCGAGTTACCATGCCTTGTTAATGTCAATTTGATATATGAAACGCTATTCAAGAAAAAACAATATACAAAATCATCCCATAGGTTCCAATGTGAAACTATGATTTGCAGCTGCGGCCATTATGAACATATGATGGGTACTAAAATCATGCATTTGTTAATTGACATCATGTTACCATCCCTAGATAATATCAACTTGATGTATTAAATAGTTTTCAAAACTTAACAAAAAACAACATTTCCAATAGGGTCCTATGTTAAACTTTGTTCCCCAGTGGCAGCCATTTTGGATTTCTGATTGGTATAGATATGCTAAACTTGGTAAATGTTCATCATGTTACCATCCCTATTTAATATCAACATGATGTATGAAAGGATTTTCGAGAATTGGCAATTTACAACATTTTCCATAGGGGTCAATGTCAAACTAAGATCTGCAGAGGTCGCAACCCTGGATTTTTTATCAGTACTAAAATTCTATATTTGTTTAATGACCATCATGCTACTATGCCAAGTTAATATAAAATTGATGTATGAGACAATTTTTAAGAAGTAACAATTTACAACATTATCCGATACGGTGCTATGTTAAACTTTGCTATCAGCGGCGGCCACCTTGGATGAGATGTGAACCTGTTGAACATGTATAGAAATTGTATTTCTTGATACGTTGAAGACTTTTGTTATTCAAAAACCTGTATCTCAAGTAGTTTATAAAATATAAGACAAAATGCCTTAAATTACGAAAATTTGACAAATAAAGGACAATAACTGTAAACTGGTACATGTATTTAGATTTTCTTCAAAATTTCGAGGTGGGTAGAGATTTGTATGTTGAAGTTTTATTTTGCTGTTAACGTTAACTTCTATTTGTAATATTTCTTCAAATTATAAAATATCTTCAAATTTTGAAAATTGTACGGAAAAAATACAAAACTGCAAAACGGATTTTCAGATTTTTTTCAAAATCGCCTGGCCGATACATCTTGCTATGCTAATAATTTTTATTCCCACTCAGTTTTTTTGGTATCTGTGACAGGTGTTTAGCAACAGTGACTATGTTGTTTAGTCTTACGACTAAGCAAAGAATCTTTTAAAACTGCATATCTTGGTGATGCTGCAGGCCCAGTTTGATTACAATTAGAGGAGAAGATTTTTTAAATTGTTGATGGACGACGGACAAATGGCGCAAAGTATGGCAAAACCTCACATGGCCGTCTAGCCAAATTGAGTTAAAAATATTTTAAAAAATTAAAAAACGAAGAAAAAAAATTAAATCATAATAAAAAAAACAAAAAAACATTAGAAACTATAGTCCGAATATCTCTTTTTTTAACACTCAAATCATTACTATATAATGTTTCATACAAATGCAATAGCCAGTACTTCGGTGTTGACTTGAAAGCTGTTTCTCTATGAAAACGTGCAATATCTATATTTCGTTATTTTTGTTTAAGGAGCATTTTAATCATGCAAAGCTCTGTCATACACTGTTTGTTTTTTTTTAATTAAGATCTTACTGGTTATTTGTTTTCTATCAGCTTTTAAGTATATGTCGGCTAATGGCCTTTTAAATGGTTTGATTTTTTTCTGCATTAATTAAACATAAGGTGTCGACACGGTTTTCTACATAATCTAAATTTACAGTATCTTCTGTATTTAGTTTTTTTTTGTTACCATTGTGGATTATTAGTCCCCGAGGGTATGCATTATTTGTGAGAGTATCCCATTGAAACCATTTTGTAATTTGATGTAATTAGTAGATATTTTGCTTTTTAAGACCATGGTTATAACTTAGACTGGAATGGTTATCAAGAAAAATGTTTCAAAAGTAATAGTGTATTATACGGGCACAACTACATCGGATCTCCTTTAGATGAAAGGCGTGTTTGGATTCCCATTTTTAGAGCATCAAGACTTACTTCAGAGGGTCAGTACACTGTATATACTGCAAGGATTTACTCTTTCCTTCAATTAAAGTAAAAATGTGAGTTTGGGGAGGTTTGTATTTCCGAGGGAAAACTGAACACACTAGTTACAGACCGATTGAACTGGTTTTGTTGCAAAATACGTTTGACAACTTGATTCAATACAATATTTCGTAACTTATAAGATCCTTTCAGATTTTTACATTGATGCAATATAACTACATATGGTAGCAAACATTTTAACTCTTTAAACTTACAATAGCCTCAACAGTCAAGTTTCTATTTTTGTGAAATTCTCAATATTTTCGTATTTATATTTACTGTGACTATAGCAGTTTAATAAAATTGCACATATAATTAAGAAGAAAAGGTAAACATAACAAATGAAAAGATGGGATTTCTTAATATAACTCTGTCGTGGAATAAAAGACTGAAACAAATATTTTCATTTTAAGAAAATGCCGTCGCTAAAAAATTAAATGTCATTTCGTTTGTAATTTTGGATAAACTGGTTACAATTCTTGTTGATTCACAAAGTATTTCTTCAGGATTATTACTGTGTTGTACATTTGAAGAGATATTGTTATAGCAGAAAAACAAAATTAACTAGTAAGCGCATACTTAATCGATTTGCATTTTGTTATATTGATAATTTTGATGACACATTTTACAATATGTTACATGTAAACTGTACAATTACAGAAAAACTATTTATTAATGTATCTTTTATTTGGAGAAATTTCAATGTATATTAAGGTTGAATGGGGAATACTATTCAAATCCTTAAGATTTTGTTTAAATCGAATCGGGACAATTTTAAAACTAATCCTAACAACCAGAAATCGGAGATATAAAGCGTACATCATCGTGTCAATAAGATGACAATTTTGTCATTTTTAACCCTTTTTCACTTATATTTACATAGAATACATGCTGAAATATGGAAAGGCAATGTTGAGTTCAAATGAAATATACCTTTTAACCATAAGAAATTTTATATATCGTGAATAGATCATTAAGGATCTTTTCTGTTGGTTAGATAAAAAAAGCAGAAACAAAAAAAGCATGTGATCGTGCTAAGAACAAAGATATTTAACATACTTTCCGGGAAAAACATTATTTACGATAAAAGGGGACCAATGTAGAGCAAAGTGGACGGAATATGACGTTTCACATCTGTCGGTCAATTATGACGATGCAAAGGGAAAATGTTGTATTACTGTTTTGAATCTGACTATTTATTTTTTCAAATGCAAAGCACAACAGTGTCTATGTTTACCTTAAACCTGAATGATCTGATCATCGAGTTAAAAACAATACATGTTCTGTTTATGTGGTGTGTATGTGTGTGTACAATCAACTTACTATCTCTCGAAACATTCAAATTGTACACCCTTTCAAATAAAGTAACTTTTAAATGTTTCATACTTTGACTCTTTAGGTAAACCATCTTTTGATGAATTGTGTATCACATTAGATTTGAGCGACACTGACAATTACAAGTATGAAGTAGAGAATTGTTCTAAGAAGTACCCCCTACTGTGTAAAGGTTCTTGTAAGTTTTATATTCAGTATACTGGTATTTGAAGGAAAGACTTAAAATAAAGTGTTTCATTTTTTAAATGGCAAAAGACTTGTTTGAAAATGGGAAAATAAAGTGATGGCAGTAAACAAGAAGCTGCTTAAGTAATTTAAAGAACAAAATACCGAAGTCCCTGTGAATTTAAAGAAATGTAAGTCATTAAAATAGAATTACACAAAAATAAAGATCTTTTTACGAAAAAAAAAATTCAAAGCATCATATTGAAAGAAATACTTTGAATACGATACCTGAGCAGAAAGGAATATAACGTTGGATCAGATGTACACCTATCAATTAAATTGCATATCAATTCTATTTTCGAATGGTTTCTTCTTCAGGCAAAACAGTACAAAATGCTGATGACGAAGACACCATTTCCCAAAGGTACTTGCAAGTGCCACTTGCTGGTAAGTGTTTTATTTCCTTTGCTTCCATATTTATTTCAATATGTCGTTAATTTTGTCTCTGTATCTGGCCATTTCGACAACTTATGTCTCTTCAGTGCAAATCAAATTATTCGGAAATCAATAATCCGAAATATTTGTAAAAGAGGAAACAGAACAAGGTACAAATAGGATCTAAGTAAAAAAAAACCAAAATCATCAAGGACAGAGCTATGCAAACCGGAGTTTCTCCTTAGTTTTAAACACATTTTTATTAAATTTAGATTTTGCAAGTTCCCAAATAAAATCGGGTGTTCATGTTAGCACTAAATTACTCGCTACTTAGTTGGTGAATATTCTCGCTAACAGTCCAAGACCAAATGCATCGGCCTAGTGGTATTAAATAACAAAATACCAAATTTACTATGGATTCAGTTTCTGCATGTGGCCATATTGACAACCTATATCTCGTCAGTGCGAATTAAATCAAATTATTTGGAAATCCATAAACCGAAATTTGTGCCGATAGAGAACAAATAACCAGTACGGTCTTAACAGAAAAGCCAAATTAGCTAAGCATAGGGCTCGATGCTTAGCTAATTTGGCTTTTCTGTAAATAAAAAAATGTAATAAAAAATTAATATTATGAAAAGTGTTGTATCTTACGCAAAATGTCTTTTTGTAAGTCAATAAAATACAAAAATTATTGCTCTTTTTTCCCGAGGTACATTTTTCATGTTTAATGCTTTTTTCAATGCGTTGAATCATGTTGGCGTGCAGTTAAAAAATTAATAACTGAAATGTATTCGGAAGATCTTTGTACAGTGAACACTTATAATGATATCGATGTTAATTTTTTATGCAACATCTTCAGTACGTTTTGATAGTAACAATTTTGTCGTTACTGTCAAATACAATGATAATCTTTATTTTAGATTTAGATTCCTTTTTATCATTTTTGACACTGCGTTCAGGATTTTTGAGTGTTTTTTTTCGCATTTTATTGCTTCATGAATCAACATCATAACGATGTTGATAAAAATAAAGCATTTGTATAGTTTTACAAATACAAAACTAAATGAATATATTCTAATTAACAGTATTTAAATGTTTCATTCCTTTATTCCTATACTGATGTCGGGGATGGGACAAAGCAAAGCAAGCACTAAAAAAGTCACTGTTGCAACTGTCAATCTTTTTAAGAGACCCAAAGAAAGTACATACTAAATACCTCGTCATTAATAATACTGCATCATAAAAAACATTTTGATACTGTGGTGATAGGAAGTCTGCTCAAAAGCATTCATATTAATTTATTTCAGGCGTAATAACAACTGGTTTGCTTGTACTCGTATTGGTGTTGACCATTGTTGCTGTTGTTTTAAAATTATACAAAACGTACGTACAAACGATTATTTTTTCTTTGCATGATTTAAAATCAAATACTTGCAACAATATACTATAGTACATAAATTTCAGAAAATGCATTTAAGGTAGACAGACACTAATAATCCAATTCATGAGATTTTATTATAAGTATGCCCAACTGAAGAACCAATCCTATCAACCTGAAATCTGTAATAAAAAGTATGGGTCACCATACTTGTTTTCTCTAGAACTGAGATTTAAATTTGGTCAATTTGAGCCATTTGTTCACCTAAATGTACATAGAATGCACGGGAAAAAATGTAAAGGCAATATGTAGCTCCATAGAAAGGAACCTTTTTTCCATGAGAACTTTATATATTTTGTAAATTTATAGTTTCTTATATGATCTATTGGTTACAAGGAAAAATGTATACGTCACCATGTTTTAAACGGAGATATTTTACAAAGTTTCACGATAAAACATTATGTACGGGACAATTTATCTAATTCGCGCGAAATGGACGATAGTTGACGTTTCACATCTGTCAATCAATTATGACGTCGCAAAGAAAAGTTGTCAAATTACTGTTCCGGTCCTAAAATCGAACCTGCCTCGTATCCAATTCTTTATTTTCAAATGCGCGATCAAATTGCACAGCGCGACAATGGCTGTCTACTTTAAATAGCTTTTAATTTCATTAGTTGAAACTGATTCTTGTTGGCTCTAAATGCCTGTTTTAATTGATTATAATGAAGAAAGGGATTTTACTAGGAAGTTCAGGATTTTAATTTCAGTAACACATTTTGAAAAAATGACAATGTAACTATATATCCAGCTTTACTACCGGAGTTGACATGTTCAACACGGCGGGTGTCTTATAACGTGCAGGAGATGCTTACTCTACCGGTACAACTGATCTCACCCATGTTTTTTTGGGGGGTCCGTGTTGTTCATCTGTATGTGTGTCTTCATTTTCTTTTTTGTCTCTTACTCAAGTGGTGTCTTTGCTTCTTTGTGTTTCTGATGTTGCCTTTGTTCATGGATTGTTCGTTCTTTTGACTGACTTTTGATGTTTGCAACATTAATGAGTAGGCGTTGTCTTTTTCGTCATTTGAGACCCTTTCTATGATTTTGTAATCTTTAACTTGGTTTAGTACTATTTCGTGTACTTTAACCAAGATAAGATGAGCAAAGTACTTTTATTGCTATAATCATCATTTCGCCTCTCGGATGAAGAAACGTTATACGCAAACCGTTCTTCTTTTTCACGGTGCGTCACTCTTTATATTGTTGGCCTCCAGACATTGGACCTTATTCGAGAATGCATATCTTTCAATCTGGTTTATTCCCTCATTTTTTAGCTTTTTAACTATCTTTTTGAATAATCCTTTGCGTATATGCATGCTATCATTTTACTTTTATTTTGTTCTCGTGTATTTGACATCTTTAGATAATGCTTACCTTACACATATATTTTGTGAAGTATATTTGTGTATATGTGCACATAAATGTAGGAACGCATTATGAAACTGTATCATTTGAAAATGATTACGCAATCACCTGTCAGTGATTAGATAATTCATAAAAAGGGGCACTCAATCAGTCCCTGGTCAGTAGCATCTTATTGATTACAAACAATTGTTGATCAACATGCCAGTCCGCAGTTTTATCATAGGGAATTTGAAATTTTAATTCATTCTCTCTCTCTCTCTCTCTCTCTCTCTCTCTCTCTCTCTGTGTGTGTGTGTGTGTGTGTGTGTGTGTGTGTGTGTGTGAGACTTTAACACATTTAAGTGTCACTCGAAATATGCAGATATTTTGGATGATTTTTCTACAATTTTGGTGATAGGCATCATCAGTTATTATACTGTAAACCAGGAAATTTTCGCGATTTTCGCGCTTGGGATGGAAGCGCGAAAATAAAACAGTGCGAATATACTTGTCAATTGAAGTCAATGGACAACAATTTGGCAGTGCGAATTCAAAACTGTGCGAACTAAAATCCTGTCAATTTACCGCGACATAAAGACGGCGCGAATATTTCCCGGTTTACAGTATAAAAAACTGAATGTGGATATTTGCTTTCACATCTAACGAAAACGTTACTGTTGTGTTTGAATCTTAAAAATTGTAGAATCCATCTTTTATTGTAGCACATATCATCTTAAGAATATACACAAGAAAGCATCCTTTTCTAATGTGACGGCTTTGCGGAACCACCCTTTTTACACGCCTTTTACCGAAATTCAGGAGACGGAAAGGCATGAATACAGCGAAACGGGCATGTCATCGTTACATGTACCTGAGCAACGAATCTCTACCAAGGAAGACAAAGATAAAGTGCAGGATGTTGATCTGCAAGGATATCTTGTTCCTAACCAAATCCATGAGGAATACGAAATCGTACCGTAGATTATTAATGAACTTTGAAAAAAAGCAGAAAAAAAGAAGAAAAAATAAAGTAAAAAAAAACAAAGAAAAGCAAAGACTGGTGTTTACATGTATTAGAACTCGAGCATTTGAAAACCTGGGTTTGGCATTAAAGTGATAGGTTATCTGGCAACATACTGATCATACTGACATACTGATCAGTGCATGAACGTGAACAAAATACTGACAAGACAAACTTGTCATAAAACTTTTTTTCAAATAATTATCGCGTTTAAAAAGAAATTTATATTATCATTTGAATGGTCTTGAAAATTTTTTTTTTTCGAAACGATCATCTTGTGGTGTACTGAATCATGATTTGAATAAAAAAAGCAATTAAAATTGAAAAAATAAAACATTGATGCATTACTGAAAAGTTAAATAAATGACATTAAAACTTATAAATCTTAAGTTATTTCGCATTCAATGAAAATGTCCGTAAATTTGACTTAAACTTAGCCTTTCACTCATACCGATAAATTGTAAAATCATGGCAAAAATAACCTGTATTGTATGCTTGTAATAAATATTTCAGGTCTGGACTTTCAAGTAAAAAGTTGTTTTTAAGAATGTAACAGAGTCCTACTATTTTCTATAATTTCATAAGATACCATATCTTAAGCTCTGTTATAGGATACCATTAAAAAAAGAGAAATTAAAAAACACCCTGATCACAGGGACTTTTTACTACAGCTAAAAATATATAATTTAAAAGCTGTTCTATCATTTAGAACAAAAATTAGCCGTGTGTGATTCCGAGAACCCAAACTCGAAAAGTAAGCATCTTTATGGACCTTAGGCAACCTTTTGGTAGAAAATGCAAACTAAAAACAACGTGGTTAACTGCGTTACAATCAACGATCTCGAGTGTTACAATAAAGGGTCACTAACTATAAAAAAAAATTACACGAAATGTACTATTCAGAAATAAGTACACACTAACATGGTTGATGAAAAAATGTTATTTGACAAAATGAAGCATGAACTTTCTATTTTAATCATGTAAATTATATGAAAAGTAAAGTAGGGTTGCATTATTTTAAGTTTATATATATCAGCAAATGAATTCTTAGTATCGAAACAATTATACAAAACATGAGATATTCTAAAATTAAAACTCCAACACTAAGGCAATTCAGATTTTCACAAATGGAAAAAAAAACATGACAATTAGAATGTACAAGAATGCCAAAAAAAAACAAACAAACAAACAAATAAATCGGGCGGTGTCATTGGTATATTCTGCAGGATTAGCTTGATCGATCTCGGAAGGACAATATTTTATGTTCTGTTCAATAAAAAATAAGAAATAAAATTGTTTTTCTATGCGTATTTTTTAATCATTAATCTATTACTTTTGTTCTTTATTTTTAATATTAGTTATTTTTCAGTTGCTATCGTCAGGCACTGATGTGAAGAATAGTACACGTTTACCAGAATGACAATTATATTTTCATATAAAAAAACATATATAAAATAAATATTCTTCAAAAATATGACCTGATATACGGCCTGACTTTTTATTATTTTCAATTGTTTGAATTGTCGCTCGTGCATTTGAATTGCTGAAGACAAGACATTTAGTTAACAATAGAGACATTATCTATCCATGCGATGTAAGTAATATTTGTAGGAGCAAATAGCTGTAAACATTATAAATATGTAAAACTTTTTATGAACAATTGTACTATGTTAACAAACATTACACATCTAGTGATGTACATTCAGACACAGTTTAAAAAGGATATAACAAGAACAAGACAATATGAAAATCTGATGTATGGAACCATATTTTTCTCAATATTTTCCGTTGCAATGAACATTTAAATGTATATTAAAGTGGAAATTTGGAGTTATCGTCCTTTAAATTGTCGGTTTTTTGAAAATTATACTTTTTTGCTAACATCATTTTAATTTTGTCACTTTCTTTAGTTTAAAAATACATGTTTTTGTAAAATAGAGTAATTTATAGATTGTCTAACTGTCCTTAAACTCTTAATTTTATTACTTAATTTAAAATTTCTTTTTTAAGGTGTCTCAGTGGTATTATTCCGCCATTTTTGTCTAATAATTGTTTATTTTGGTTTCATTCATTCAGAAATTTAACAAAATATTTATTTAAAACGAAAAGAAAGTTCAAATGTATTTAAAATTTACATTCCTAACCATTTCTTTAATATTTTCGTTACAAAAACGTGAGCTAAAACACATAAGCTTTAAATCTGTTGCTGGATTTACAGAACACAGAAATAATTCAAGGGAGGTAATTTGATAAAATGTTTTAACAAAGATATCACTAGAGAAATTAACATTTTGCAATTTTTCTCTCTTATTTGAACGGTGACCCCTAATTTTTATTTTTTATATGTAAACTACATAATGATAATTAAACACATGCAAAGTATGAAACAATTCTATAATAGATTGTTCAAACTATCCCCTCATATGATCATTTTCCCTATCATTTCTATGTAAAATCCTGAAATTTTCAATTTCAGATTCTGCGCTTAAATGCACGGTGACCCCCAAATTTTATTTTACATTTTGAACAATAATACAATTATGTTTCTACACAGAAAATTTTACAAAATTCTATAATAGGAAATTAATACCCTGCAGACACCTTAAGTACTGACAGGGAAATATTGTTTTTGAATATGTTTAACATTCAAAAGGCTCTTCGTGTCTGTCTATCAGTCTGCTTCTGGTTACGTTGTCTCCTGCTAAACATGTAACAATTAGGGCTTATGTTTTAAAATGACAGAATATTGCCTTGAACAAGGCAACTAATTTTTCAGTTTGTTTTGAATCATAAAACAAAGGAGAAACAAGTAAGGTTATTTAGTATAACACAGAGTTTACATATTAGATGCAAGACAAGACATATCAGCAGCACGAACATACAAGATACATATCAACATGTAAAAAAATACAATATTTATATTACCCGTAGCATATGTTAACACCAACCATGGACTGATAACGGCACTTTATTGATTCAAGGTCCATATGATTATGTACTAGGGGGTTGAAATATTTTACGAAAGGCTATGGAGTAAATGAACACGAGAACATAACACACATGTTTACTCCAACTGCAATAATTTTAATGAGCTGTATGACCATTTGGGAAATTAATTTCTCATCAGCAGCATTTGAACCCAAATAACTAAATACCGAAGACTGTGAATTTTGTTTCTGCATATGCGCATTTCGACAACTTATGTCTCTTCAATGACGATAAATTCTAAACATAGGAAATCCATAATTTCAAAAAATGGAAGCCCTTTTATGTATTTTTTGTATATTACATATGTTTATTTCTCATACTTGTTTAATATAGATACTACAATTGACAAACATCCATAGGTGTAACAGTTGATCATGGCAGATTTGTAAAAAAATATTTCTTTGATGTGAACCTAATATTTTATTGTATTGTAACATTTTGTAGAAAAAAATCTAATGGGTTGCTATTTGGAATTTCAGGAAAAAAACATCCGCCAAACACAACACCAATGCGAAATTTCTGAAAAGAAATTCAAATATCTATCTCAAGTTCGTAGACTTTTACGAGTCCACACAAACGAAGACATTTTTATATGCACTGTTTGGCGCTGTGTTTGGTATAAATTTCAATCTCCAAAGTCACGAGAGCAATTCCCACCAGAACAGAAAATTCAAGTGTGTAACATGACAAGCAATCAATAATCAACATGTAAAACTCTTTCGAAAATTAATAGAATTTGTCTTAAGAGATAATTCCTGTTACTAGTATTCTATATGTTTAGAGCACAAATGTTGAATAGATTTGTTTGAATCAGATTTTATCATTAACCAAAGGGATATGTTTTCATAATAAGTAAAATAAGTAAATAATGACTAAAAAACAAAACAAAAGTCTGGACTATCTGATTTTATGTACGTCAAGTGTTTTTCTTGGAAGAGGTAATTAAGAGGTGAAGGCAAAGATTAAATATAAGCTTCAGGAAGTTTCTGATATTCCCAAAATCGTGACATTGACGTTATGTGCTACTTCTCTGCAGAGAGAATATTGTTTTCGGACACTGAGTGGTAAAAATTAATGACTTTGAATACCATTGGCGTTTTTCGACTTTACTTTTGTAACGCCATCGTGAAAAAGGCGACCAGGCCTGATGACGGCATGATCAAAGAACACTTTTTGTTTTTGATCAGCAGATATAGGAGTCATGTTATTTTCCACAAACTTGAAATTATTAGAGAAACAAATTCCACGACATTTCTACACGCTTGATAGTTAAATATTAAAACATTAAAAACGCTTGGCAAGCCCAACGTTTAAATATTCGGAATTTAGCTATCCCTACAATGTCGTTAAGCATTCGACGGAGTTTTAAAATCTATATATCCCATGTTTAGAAATTTCGTTTGTTACTATTTCATTTGTTAAGCGTTAGTTTCGTTTTATGTTCATATGGTATTGTTTTCACTTTGAAATTTCAGTTTTCATCAGTATCTATAAAGATTTATTATTAACTCACCCAAATGTAGTTCGGTGACTTATTATGTTTACTTTGTTTCTTATTATTACTATTCCTGAATGATTTTTCCAAACATTTTCTCAGAGATGTGAGGACCAAACTTTATGAAACTTGGCACCATTCTAGATACCGACCCAAGATGTGTACGAAGGTTTTGGACATTCCAAAATAGCCACCGTCACAGTCCACTTTGAACTCAAACCTTCTTATTGGTATAACTCAGCAACCGGAAGGGATAGCCGATTAAGTGTTGAGACAAAATTATCTGTTTCGTCATGACGGATATTTTGTACATTTGGACCGAAACTCTATGGTCAACTGATCATGAGTTATGCCCTTTGAAAGTTTTGTCACAATTTGTATTACGTTTTTCTCGAAAAGGGTAAGAGATGCAAACCAGAAACCTTTTCCATTCAACATAGGTGATATGTGTTGCATTTAAAAATGCCAAGGTCAAAGGCCATTAGTCATTTTGAACTTTGACCCTTGACATTGTTTTAGCTCACATGACCCAAAGGGTTAGGGTGAGCTATTGCCATCACTTGGCGTCCGTCGTCCGTCGTCTGTCGTCCGTCATCTGACCGTTAACTTTTCACATTTTCATCTTCTC
Organism: Modiolus philippinarum; assembly: GCA_002080025.1. Lineage (NCBI taxonomy): Eukaryota > Metazoa > Mollusca > Bivalvia > Mytilida > Modiolidae > Modiolus > Modiolus philippinarum. Next base: position 162,873 of record MJUU01023303.1, read on the forward strand.
TGAAACCACTGAAGCAAATACAACCAAACCTTACATGAATGATTTATGGAAGGTCTTGTAAAAAGATTGCTAATTTCGTTCCGATCCGATGAAAAACATGGCTTTCAGCGCGGAACTTAGGTTTAACATTTGACCCTGTGGGAAAAATCACATTTTCATCTTTTCCTCTGAAACCACTGAAGCAAATTCAACCAAACTTTACAGGAATGATGTACTACAGGTCTTCAACAAAGATTGCTCATTTTGTTTGGATCCGATAAAAAACATGGCCGCCAGCACGGAACATAGTTTAACATTGGACCCTATGGGAAAATCACATTTTCATCTTCTCCTCTGAAACCACTGAGGCAAATTCAACCAAATTTTACAGGAACGATGTATAGATGGTCCTTTACAAAGATTGCTCATTTTGTTCCGATCCGATAAAATACATGGCAGACAGTGTGGAACTTAGGTTTTACATTGGACCCTGTGGGAAAAATCACATTTTCATCTTCTCCTCTGAAACCGCTGAAACAAATTCAATCAAACTTTACAGGAATGATGTACTAAAGGTCCTCAACAAAGATTGCTCATTTCGTTCCGATCCGATAAAATCATGGCTACCAGCGCAGAACTTTGTTTAACATTGGGCCCTATATGAAAATACATATTTTCGTCTTTTCCTCTAAAACCACTGAAGCAAATTCAACCAAACTTTACAGGAATGATGTTAAGATAGTCCTTTACAAAGATTGCTCATTTTGTTCCGATCCGATAAAAAACCTGGCAAACAGCGTTGAACTTAGGTTTTACATTGGACCCTTTGGGAAAAATCACATTTTCATCTTCTCCTCTGAAAACCGCTGAAACAAATTCAACCAAACTTTATAGGCATGATGTACTAAAGGTCCTCTACAAAGATTTCTCATTTCGTTCCGATCCGATTAAAACATGGCTGTCAGCGCAGAACTTTGTTTAACATTGGGCCCTATGGGAAAATACACATTTTCGTCTTTTCCTCTGAAACCACTGAAGCAAATTCAACCAAACTTTACAGGAATGATGTACTAAAGGTCCTCAACGAAAGATTGCTCATTTCGTTTGGATCCGATAAAAAACATGGCCGCCAGCGCGGAACATTATTTTTAACATTGGACCCTATGGGAAAATCATATTTTCGTCTTCTCCTCTGAAACCACTGAAGCAAATTTAACCAAACTTTACAGGAATGGTGTATGGAAGGTCCTCAACAAAGATTGCTCTTTTGTACCAATCTGATAAAAAAACATGGCCGCCAGCGCCGAACTTATGTTTAACATTGGACCCTATGGGAAAAAGCACATTTTCATCTTTTCCTCTGAAACCACTAAAGCAAATTCAACCAAACTTTGCAGGGATGATGTATGGAAGGTTCCTTACAAAGATTGCGCATTTCGTTTGGATCCGATAAAAAAAAACATGGCTGCCAACGCGGAACATAGTTTAACATTGGACCCATGGGAAATCCTTCATTTCCATGATCTACTCTGAAACCATTAAAGCAAATTTAATTCAACTGTATTCGAGTTATGAATGGAACGATATTAACAAAGAATACTTGTTTCAATTGAATCTAACAAAAACATGGATGTGAGTAGAGAACATAGGCTAACATTAGACCCTAAAGGAAAAACATTTCGGTCGTCAGCATAGGCATGGCTTAAAAGCATCTTTGTCAGGTGAGCGATACAGGCTCAGTATCTGAGCCTCTAGTTGTAATAACTCATAAACCGTAATACAAAGTTGATAACATATAATGGCAAAAGTTTGTGTCCTGTTAAGATCTTCATTTGTTGCAAGGTTCCAAATTTACTGGACAAACAGTTTTGGATCTATGGACCAAGAACCGATTTTTGATGTCTGATTAAATGATTGAAATTTCTCATAGTATACGCCAAATGTTATACTCTAACAGGTTTACATTGAAACCCTTAACATGAATAAATCTTTCAAACTTTAATTCATATAAAAGTGATGACATGTGATAATATATGTTTGAAATAATTACACATCTCATCATAATATAATATAAATGTGTATTTGATGTTGAAAATATGTATTACTGTATTTACTTACACATCATATGACATTCAAAACCGATACTATTTGGAACCTTACAATATCTAAATTTTTGTAAATTTTGTTGAAAACTAAGGAGTATCTCCCTGTTGCAAAGCTCTGTCTATAGCTGATTTTGGCTTAACATTTAGATCATATTGGTTATTTGTTCTCTCTCAGTTTTTACACGTCTTTGGGTTTATGGTCTTCCAAACGTTTAGATTTTATCTGCATTGAAGAGACATAAGTTGTCGAAATGCGCATATGCAGTAACTTCGGTATTTAGTCATTCATTGATGACAAAGTGCCTTTCCTTACATGAGGATTAAAAAACAATTATTTTAGAACAAATTATTAAAATAACTGGTGATAAATTTACAAAACAGCGTTACTTTCTATGGAATCTGGGTGACTTGTGTTTGCATGCAAACATATCATCAGTTGTTACTATTGTATTTTGCTCGTAATCTTCACCTAATAGTTGGGTCATTTAGTTAGAAATGTTTTACAAAAGGATATGGAGTAAATGAACATGAGACCAAAACACATATGTGCACTCCAACTGCAATAATTTTAATGACCATTTCGGAAATTTATTCCTCATCAGCAGCACTAGAATCCAAACAAAGGAAATCCATAATTTCAAAAAAAAATGTTTAAAAGAGATCAAACCAAACGAAACTCGAATAATCAGTAATATCAAATATAGCTAAGGACAAAACTACGATAGAGGGAGTTAGTCCTTCGGTTTTAGAATTTACATAAATTTAGATAAAGAAATTAAAGTAAGTGTACACATGAGATATAATCTCATGTATCTAAGAAAAATAAAGAGCATACATATCTACCACGTTCTCTACTAGAAGTACATTTCAATTATTTTATTTTAACAGGAACAGAATTAAGACAAAACGAGATTCCTATAACCCTTATTTATTCATATGAATACATTGACTCTCTTTTATTTTTGAAATTCTGTTCCTGTTTCAAATTTTCCGGATAAAGCACGGAAATAATTGTGTATTCAAACCATGTAAAATAACAAATATTTTGTGGTACTGAAATGTTTTGCTTGACGTATTTTTTCGTTGTAGCAATTTCAAATTATTCTGAAGGTAATTATACATTAATTTTTTATTCAAGAAAATCATTGATATATTAGTTCATCGTCATTGCTTTTGTGTTTTAAATATATGCTTCCTAATCTTACATTTTGAAACTTACAGCCACCTCCCTATTCTTTGGAGTTCCTGCAAAAACATGGACAGATGGTGCAAAGACTTGTTTGCTTTTGCGAAAGGAAGAACTGCAACTAAATATGCAACAAATTCTTGCAAATTCCTCAGTAATTACAAATGATAAAGTCTGGATCGGCGCGAAAGTAAAATATTCTAAATGGACTGCTTTTAGGGGTATGTATTTCGAATAAGAAAGTTTTAGAATTTCATATTTTCATTCAAACGTTACAGGAATGCATCAAACTATGGGAACGATTGCAGATGTTGGTACTGCAGAATCGGACAATTTTATTATGATATTGGCGACCATAAATATATTTGCTGATCTATGGAAAAAAATTAGAGTTTACAATAGTCAACAAAGTAAAAATCAGAGCTGAAATAAGTCGCCAAGTACTGACAAAAAATTGGCGTTTTTTTTTCATCAAACGATTTTAGGCGTATTGAGTAAAATAAAAATATCCCTTAGTTGAATAATTTGATATTATTTTTAAATCATTTGGCCGACGCCACTGGTGATGGACCAGAGCTCCCCGATGGATATTCATCGGCCCAATTATTACACTTGTCTGACAGGAAAAAATTACATCGCGTTTTGTTTTTATTAAAATTCTAACCCCCTTGACATACTGAGGTTTGATTCCGTGTATGACACTCTCTTGATGTCCTTGGTACTGACTTTTGGCCACGTATTTTGCCTTTTTTGTAATAAAAACTTCTTTTTTGCCTACTCATACTGTTTGATTTAAATGCTGCTGATGAGAGGTTACTCCTTGAAACACGTGTACAGCATAACGAAATTTGCCGTTTTATTAATTTATTAGTTTTGGTATTAATTGTATTTTAAACCTTCGAATTAAATTAAGCAAATTAATGTCTCAACAGCAGATAGAGTAACTTAAATAGGGAAAACAAAATTAGGGAAGAGAATGGCGACTTGTTTATTATCTAGCATATTCTTTTATATGCTGTAAGTCGGCGTACACTTCTAAACTTTGTTTTCGTGCTCTAAGTGACATATAACCTTCTGTTGAGACATTGAATTGCCTAATTTTATTGAAGGAACAAATACAATAATAGAATTTAACAATGTTAACAATGTTAAATTGCCATTTGAAATCAAGTATTGCGATTTTAAACTATTAGTTTTTTAACGAGTGTCATAAAATAAAAGTAACCCGATACAAGCTTTCCAATATAAACCTACAAACAATCTTCTGTTCAAATGAGTTAAAACATACAATATACCCAAGTTGCATTATCAACAGTAAATTTCGTGACGCTGTACACGTGTGTCAAGTAGTAACCTCTCATCGGCAGCATTAGAATCAATTTATATTGAAAGCCATAATCCAACCTGATAAACCTGACAATAACTGATCCGACTAAGCTAAGACATATTGCTTTATTCAGCATTCTTAGATTATGATCATCTCTACAAATGTCTACAAATGTCACTGATAAATATTCAATAGACTTTTTTCGGAATTATGAAAGGGATATCTTTTGCAAAAATAATTCCATGTGTTCAGCTTAAGCTTACTAAAACATTGACCATTTGATATGATGTTAATATTCATGTTAAAATTATCTTATCTGAAACTGGGAAATTGAATTCTCAGATTTGAGACAAGCCAGTACCTATTTTTAGCCGTTTGAGATATTCTTGTCTCAACCCACGGGTGAGAAAAGAATTCACGTGAGGACATACATTATGACGTTATCGAAGTCATAGTAAGTTGCTTAGACATGTCGGGCGCCAACTATAGTCTGGTTGTACAGAAAGTTGTATTTTGTTTATAACTGTGAGAAAAACAAGCAAACAACATTGAAAATGCAAGATGATATTTGAAAATTCCTTACAAAGCATTATAGTTCTGTTCCTATTTACGGATCAGACAAAATCAGGCAAATGTTTACCGAAGCAACAATATAGCTGATATCACAAATATCAGATGAAAAAAGCGTTTACTTGGAGATAGAGATCCGGCTATCCCGAGTTCCTATCGTTATTTATGCTTGTCTCTTGTTTTCATTATTGTTTTTCTAGTGCAGTTCGTTTGAAAATTGTGGCATGTGATTGTAAGTTCCTTGCCATTGTAGGTATTTGCTGTTATTTTGTTTTTAAAATGAAACATTACCTGTGGAAAAAAAGGAAATCACAGTTTTGTGTTGAACATTTTTGTTTCAAATCTAATTTTCATAATTTTAGATTGCACTTGGAAGTCATTTTATACTAAATGTGCTACGATTAGCACCCGTCAGTGCTGCAGCTGGAGTCTCCGAAAACCGATTCATGTACCAGGTTCTGTAGCTCGAATAATGGATACTCAACGAGCTTTCAAATGCAAGATACTATGTTTTTCGACCGAACGTTCATATTTTGTGTTTTCTTGCCATATGGTGTTGAAAAGAGATAAACGTATTACGAAAGTGTTGTTTTTCTAATTTTGCTGATTTCTCCCAAATTCAACAAAAATATTAAAAAATTTCAACCAGGACACCATTTACATTATTTTTCAAATTCATAGTAAAAAGGAAGTGCACTATGACTTGGCTTGGAGACCTTCTTACAAAAATTTATATCATAACTTCCTGGTTATCTTTTGTTCATTTCCTCATAAAAAATAAAACTACTGAAGGAAAAGAAAAGTGTTTCAATTTAGCCAGTCATGGTTGCAAGCGTGTAACATCGTCTTAGTCATGTTTTGTTTTAAAAAATATCTTGATACGATGTGGCACTCCTGTTCAATTTTTGAAGTAAAAAGGATGGTCTTTGATTACCATTGATGCTAAACTAAATGAACCAAATAAACATGTTAGTATCTATTTTACAACAGAAGGTTTATACGTTTGTAATATTATTTTCAGTATCAACGGCCAATCTAGGAAGCTCTTAACGCCAAAACCCTCACAATACTGCATGTCTAAATAGTTTGACATTAGATCTGCAACACTTTTCAAAAGCCTCGGCTTGTAAACTGTACAAGACGGGTCGTTCAGTTACAAGTTGTGAGAAATACATGGCTTCATATGGATTGCTGGATTTCGGAAGTACTGGCAAAATAATTGCATTGCTTCTTTCAGAAAAAAAATAACAGCATCAATATCAACCAATACATTTTTTGTACAAAATCAAACCACAAATATTAATTTTTCTACACATTGGTTTTGGTTATATCGGAAAAAAAGAAATAAAATATGCACTAAAGGACCTTAACAAAATACTGTACCTAGACTTCATGTCAATTATGACAACAAATTAATATAAACGGGAAATATTATAAGTAATGAAATACGCACAGCAGATAATACCGGGATTTAATGCGATTGTAACATTAGAAAGAACAAATTTAAAATAAAAATGGATAGGGTGGAGTTCTAAAACAAAATGGTCTACTTCCCTCTTTTGCGGAAAAATATCTTGTGACAAATCACAATATATTAAAAATAAACTATGTTTAGCCTAAAAACATATATTCTGAAAATCGTTATTTTGTGGCAAGAAACAATATATTAAAATATACTATGTCGAGCTGAAAAACATGTTTTATATATCGCTGAAATGATTAAAATATCTTTCCATTTGATTGATCATTTAGTAAGGGATCTATTTTGAAAATCGTTATTATCCGTGTAAAATGATTTGACGGCAGCGACAAAATAATAGTTGATAGATAGTTTAATGCATAAAATACGTACATAATTGCTCATGCATTTAATTTGGTAAGACTTTGTCTTTTGTTCTTATGGAAACACAAATATTCACTTCGACCGATGGTTAACAGGTCAATAAAAACGCATTTACTTCTGAAAAAGTTGTATAGTATTCTAAATTGTCATAAATGAATGTAAAAAATAACATTACGATATTGCAAAATAAAATAAACATCTCTGTGTGGTTCGCACGAAATAGGCGACAATTGTTGCCAAAGCTCGCACAGATCACGTTTTAAAGCCTTATAAAAATAACATCTCATATTTAACGTCCTTTCACATATATTATCTTTCCCCCTTTTCAGGCTTGTCAGGTAAGTTAGCTTAAAGGCAATCGTTCAAAATTAAAACTTTGACTATCTGCAGTATTTATAACATTTATTTTTCTTAAATGCATTTGTGTGCTAGTATTAAAGTCGAAATAACCAAATACCGAAGTAACAAAGAATTTATTTTCTGCATATGGCCATTTTAACAACTTATGTCTCTTCACTGCAGGTGAAGTCAACAAGTGGAAATCTATAAACAGATATATATAGTAAATACTGATAGAGAACAACACTTACATCAACCGAGAGGTTCCATAGATAATTGTAATCCCTGAAACAATCTCACTCGTGTCCAATCGGGTACGGTATCGGTTGTTTAGTAACTACTTCTTGTTTTTATTAGAAATTGAAAATAAAGATATTTTTGCACTCATAATTTAACACATATTAATGATCATTCAGATAAACTTGAGCAAAGAAATTATATTTAATCCCTTGCAAATCATGTAATTACAGAGAAATCAAAATGAAAGTGTACATGCAAGACTAAGGCTATTTCTATATTCAGAATATAAAAAAATGATCAAATTTACTCTACATTAGATATTCAAGTAATTAATATGATTATTATTAATCAAAATATTTGGTAAAGGCGTTTTTGAAGTTTTGTGAGTACAGGAAGTAGATATTAACAACCATTTCCGTACTCGATTGGACACAGTGAATCTACTCTAGTGCAAACACATTAATCGAGTGCAATTTTATTTTCATTACAGGATGCATAAATGAAATAACTACACCATCAATGAATGTCGGAAGTAAATCATCTATAAATGATTGTTTGCTGAAATGTTCCAATGACCAAACACACTCCCATTTTGCCTTGAAGGTATGTCACTTATAAAGGGAAATAGATGGAGATTAAACAGCAGATAATACAAGATTACTTCATCGCTGAATTAAATAAAAAAGGAATTTTTACTTTGAACATAAAAAAAAACAAAAATAAAAACAGATATTGTGGTAAGTATCGCTTGGAAATCAAATGATTGGGTATTCAGTTTAGTAGAATACCAGATAACATTATATCAAACGAATTCAATTTATTATAACATGGAGACTTTGTTAATGAAGAACTAGATTTAAAATGTAATGACATACGGTGGCTTTGAGTTGTTATTACTCCCGTTTGGGTCGTTGTCTCTTTTACACATTACCCGTGTCCCTTCTTTTTCTATTGTCACTTGTTTCTTTTTTTTTTCTATAGGGTTTGTAAGTCTCGTCCAATTTTGGGACTTCCGTGCACATAATTTGTACCCGGATGTTGCATTTTTTAACAGAAAAATGTGACGTTTCAAGCAAACAAAAAGGACGTCATAATCCCACAACGTCATATTTTGGGAAACGTTTTCAAATTTGAATTTTATCGTGAATTCTCGGTGTCATGACGAGACTTACGTACCCTATTTATCTACTAATTTATTAAATGACAGATGCTAGAGTAGTCTAGCAGCTAAAATGAAAAAAAAAGTCTTCAAAAGTGTTTACATGACATTTCTATTTTGATTTTTTTACATTTAAAACTTGTTTCTCGAAACTGTCAAAGATTGGCGACTTAAAACTAGAATTTATGACCAACGATATAGTCCATGGGCTGGAATAACCCGCCGTGCACCCCCCCCACTTCCGAACCCCACCCATTTTTTTAAGTCCGTATACATCCCCTCTTCAAAATAAAACATGTTAACACGAGCATAACCTGCACGCACTTGTGGAATTTGGCCCATTTTTAGACCTACCTACCAAAATCTTGGAAAATTTCGTTTTTCGTTCAAGTTTTTCTTTCAGTTGCTTCAAAATGTTAACCAAATGCTTTCCAGTTATAAAAACGGGGTATCAAATGATTGCTTATTGTATGAGCTTTACAAAAATCCCAAGTTTTAACAATTTCTATGCCTAGAACGTTCCATAGCGCAATTAAACGTACCCCTACCCCAATGAAATATTGACGAAAAAAACTGATATTT
>MJUU01023303.1:179925-192567 GCA_002080025.1 Modiolus philippinarum
ACATCACTAAAGGTTGCAAACCATTGATCGTTCGTTGAAAAGGCACATACCAGTATCACAACATATCAAACCTTTTCTTTCGATTTACAAGCAAATACTTTTCAGGTACTGAGTTCATTCAGTTCATATACTTTTGGATCTCAAATTTCCTTTGAAAACATATACCGTATAGTTCCATCAATATGATCTACATGTACATTACCAGTGTTAACTAGCTATAATCTGTATCTGTGAATTTCTGACAGTAATGATTATAATTTAACTATATTTTTTATTGTTTAACTTTTCCACGAAAATTTTTTTTCAAAAGTATATATTTCATTTATTTTATGCAATGTCCAAAGCCTCTTTAATCGACTCCCATAAAAAAAATTTCTAGGTGTATGGTATAATACATGATAAATAAAGAATTATTATGTATTTATCGGATAATAGAATAAAACAGTTACTGTCTTTAGTTTCGGTAAATGTGCAGTGTTATTGACTTTTGGGAAAACAGATATTCACCTCGCCATGCGGCTCGGTGAATATCTGTTTTCCCAAAAGTCAATAACACTGCACATTTACCTCAACAAAAGACAGTAACTGTATAATATATAATTTATCTATAGCATTTTTCACAATATTAAAGTCACATTAAAAATTCAAATATTTGACATTACAACAGAAAAGAAAGTTTGTATATTTTGCCATGTTTTTCCAAAGTATAAATGTGGTTACAGAGGAAAATTTGTTGAATGTGATATTCATCTTAAATATTAATATTTGGGAACACTGAAACCTGTATTAGTCTTAATCACGATCAAGTGTCATTTACAACTCTAAGATTTATAAAGTTCAGTGATTTCACATATCCTTGAATTTTTTACCTAATATATAACTTGTTTTTAAAAAAATTAAATATATTCATGTACACAATTTATAAAGCAACTTATTTGAAAAAGATTCAAAATAACATACATATATGTGGTAGTTTGCCTTTTGCACATGACTATATATTCCAAACTGTTTTACAGACAAAAGTAGAATAAATGGTTGTTATTGTTTTTCAGTGTTCTTTTGTACCACTGTTTAAAGTTTACATTGAAACAAGATATGAAAATAACAATGGAACAAGTGAAAATGTAAGTACAAATTTACATAGGAAAATGAAAGTAGAAATTTCATGTCGTGCTCTATCTTGACAACCTTTTGGCCAATTCACTTCAAACTTTGTAGAGGTATTGGATATGATGGCCTCACGATCTGTATCCTTTTTCTTGAAATTTTGATTTCTCTTGCAAGAGTTATGGGACTTTATTCATCAATTTTAAGGCAATTTTTTACATGTCACGCTCTAACTTGACAACCCTTTGGCCAATTTACTTCCAACTTTGTAGAGGTATTGGGTATGATGGCCTCATAATCTGTATATTTCGATTTTTCTTGCAAGAGTTATGGGACTTTGTTGTCAATTTTAAGGCAATTTTTTACATGTTGCGCTCTAACTGATAAGTACTTTTATCAGCTCACTTTAAACTTTGTTTAAAGCTTAGTTAGGCAGTTATAGGTGCTTCTGAATCGAGAACCCCTTACCTAAATCACTTAAAGTTTTGAAGGGTGATGAAGGGCGTATCATGCGACTTGGCACAGCTGTTTATTTGGCAAATAAAAAGATAAAAAAAATCACCTCCCTACCTCATCTGTTTCAATGAAAAATGGCCTGAGAACCATTTAATTAACTTTGTATGGCCTTAGCAAAAATGTCATGGAAAAAGTAGTAATTTACATTGGAATAAGTAGAAATTTACAAAGGAAAAAGAAAGGAGAAAATAATAGGAATAAGTAGAAATTTACATAGGTAAAATAGAAATTTACAAAGGAAAAGGCAAGGAAAAAATAACATTGGAAAATGAAGGAGGAATTTACAAAGGAAAAAATAAGAAAGAATTTACAAAGGAAAATGTAATTAGAAATTTACAAAGGAAAATGTAATTAGAAATTTGCATAGGAAAATGTAGGAGAAAATAACAGCAAAAGCAAAGGAGAAATTAATGCCCGACCAATAGATTTAGAGCAAAAAATAACAAAGTCATCTCACACATCAATAAGGTCAGTATCACTACGATCAGTGAATTGTAATGAAATGGAGAAATACTATAAAAGATGTTTTTTGAGTGTTGAGTGATGAAGCTTAAGAAAATAATAAACTGAGGTGTAAAATATTTTATTTTTTAGTGTATAGGTTTATCAAGCGTGGATGTAGGCATTCGAGAAGTTCTTATTATAGACATATTTTATTTATTAGTGTATAGGTTTATCAAGCGAAGATTTAGAAGTTCGAGAAGTAGAACATGTAGATATTGCTTGTGAAGACATTCCAGAAAAAAGTTATAAGAAAGAAGAGGTACTGTAAAATAATAAGAATTCATGTCATAAATTATACCAGACAATAATTATCACAGAATATTGTAAAGGAGTTTGTTTTTGAGAATCGTTTGTTTTACTGATATGATAAATTTGTGACAATTATTTCTCACGGTAAATAACAAAATATAACAGCAATTATTTATGTTAAAGAAAAATGTTATAAAATCATACATCTACATGTATGTCTTCTGTTATTTTTCATGAATATTATTTTATCTATTAATAATTTTCTTTTTATTTGTCCATAGCCATATTTTTTTATGACTTTTTTACCTTTAATATATTACTAGTATCAACAGTTCATGCCATGATATTTTACAAATGTAGCTTGACAATGAAGTCAATACATGTATTTATAGACCGAACTAGAGCATATTGACTGAGAACACAGTCTGAGGTCAACATACTCTAGTCAGTTCTACAAATCCATGTATAGACTAAACTTGCTAAGCTATAATTGTTTTATTATTCTAAAGCATTATTCTTGTTTTAATTAGCATGTAATGTTCCATGTTTTAATATATCAGATATGTTGTAAACCTGATGTTTCCAAATAAAGTACTATTTATGAAATACCAGGTTACAATATACATTGTATTTACAGAACGTCATGTGACATCAAACTAACCAATCACTGACCACAAATAATATCATAAAATAATAAACTGAAATATTGCTGAAGTATGTGTTAACACAATCAATCAATCCCCAATCTTTGGTTCTTTCTTTTACAACTTGTGTCATATAAATTTGTATCATATTCAGTTTTATATGAAGACTGCGGTGCATTGCATTTGCGCCAATACGTTTTTCATTTGCGCCAAAAAAATATTTCATTTGCGCCACAAACTGTACTTCATTTGCGCTAAAATAAAAATTATTTATTTGCACAAAATACAGGTAAATAGCATAGATAAAAGTAAAAATACTTAAATATTTATACTTTTTATATGTATTTCCCTCTTTAATTCGCTAGCATTACATGTTTCTTTGGTCACCATGGGGAGTTCGACGTCAGATTTCGAGCAAGATATTTTATTAAATCGCTAAAACTGATACACTATAAAAGCACTGTTCTAAATTCGCAAATATGTTTAAAGCGGCACATTTCATTTGGGCACAAGATTTATTTCGAATGGGCACAAAAAATTACTTCATTTGGAAACATAATTAATTTACCGGAAGTATAATAATGTAACAACAATAATTTTTTGAATAATATTTTAAATGATGGGAAAATGTAACTTAGTTCAAAGGTCTGTTCGAGTGGAACACTTGTAACCAAGTCTGTTTAAATATTGAAGTTTCATAAATTCATATATTACTTACATATACCTGTACAACATGTATTTACCTGTATGAAATATGTGCCCATTTGAAAAACTTTACCTGCATCCAAATGAAATACCCCTACTTTTTAAAATGCGCCCAAATGAAATGTGCCCATTTAAAGGTGCAATAGTACCAAAAACATATTGTAAAAAAACTAAAGAAAAATGTTACACATATACAATAAAAATATCACTGATTAGAATTTAAAATAGACATCTCCTTTGCTTAACCAATTGATCTCATCAAAACTAATATGATCTAAACCAACTAAAGAGTTAAAATGTTAAATATCAAATATTTAATATTTAACAATACATTGAATATTTTCCAATGATATATCAAATATTTAAAAAGTATCAAATTGTTTCAACTTCCCATTACCTTAAAATTTACCTGTCAAATTTTACCTGAGAAATGGCGCAAATGAAATAAAAGCTTGTGGCGCAAATGAAATACCCCACTTTCCAAACATTGGTGCAAATGCAATGCGCCCAAAGACTGAACCACAAAAATTGGCCCCTTTAGAGTACTCAACAAATGATCAAACAATTGAGTAATGAAATGGCTGAAGTGAAGGAATGAAATAAGGCAGTGAATATTTTTGATCCTAAGAATCTGCATAAGACATTGTTTTTGACTTGCATGTGATGAATAGTTGTAGAAGGTTGTTACATTTAAATGGAAAGAGTTTATGGCGACAGAGTCAATTATAAGAAATTTTGGTAAATTTTGTTGCTTTTTTTGGTGTGGGTCAGTAATATTTGTGTGCATCACCATCAATATGTGTACAATTTAAATCCACTTATAGCTAAAGGCCCCACAGTCATACATGAGTGATCATAAGTTTTCACAAGCAGTAAGTACAGACTGTTCCTGGAACCAAATTTTTCAGTTTTTGACATAGATTTCTTGGTGACAGCTTCATGATTTTGTTTGTGTTTAAATGGAAATTGAATGAATCTTTAAACCCAACATAACCAAGTTGCAGAGGTTATATAGTTTCAGATGGCTCCTTCAGTCCATTCATCATTCAGTCAGTCAGTCTGTCATTCTTTTCATCAGTTGGTCCATCTGACAACATAGGTGGTTTCATCATTTGTCTTGATAACTCTTATTACAGTTTTTAAAATAGAAAGTTTTTATTTTGCAGGTTGATTGTGCATATATCAAAGATGTGCATGCTGCTTGAATTTTGAATTTTTGATAATTACTCCTCTGAAACAACTAGACATAAAGCTTTAATATTAAGTAAGATACTTGGTCATTATGTGAGGATGTGATTGAACGAGATTTGTAGAAGTTGCAGAACTTCTAACAAGTAGTCTGATTAACTACCAAAACACCATCTTGTTGTTCTAACTCCTCTGAGACCATTGTGCATTGTGCTTTCATATTTGATGGGATTGTTGGTCATGCTAGCTATACATACTTTTCCCATTTTAGGAATTTTGCAATCAATGTGAAGGTTTTGGAATTTTTAGCAGGATCATCTTATATCAGAGCTCAATAAAGAAGGATTTCCAATATCGGGTTTTTTATACTCCCACTCAATAGAGAGTGGGGTATACTGCATTCACCTTGTCTGTCCGTCTGTCCATCCGTCGGTTTGTCTGCCCGTTCATCCAAAATTTACTTTTGTCACAATTTCTCAGCTTTTAGTGGAGGGATTGATTTTAAAATTGGTATGCAGCCTCTATGTGATGTGTTTTAAGGAGTGTCCTATTTTGAGTCCTGAAAGATGTGTACTTCCTGTTTAACAAAATGTGGACTTAGTTACTAAATGTAGTGAAACATGAACTTTTCGTCGCAGTTTTCTCAACTTCTATTAGAGGGATTGATTTCAAAATTGGTATGCAGCCTCTATATAGTTAGTTGTAAGGAACGTTTAATTTTGAGTCTTGTCCAATGTGCACTTCCTGTTTAACTAAATGTGGACTTAGTTACAAAATGTATTGAAACAAGAATTTTTCGTCACAGTTTTCTCAGCTTCTATCAAATGGATTGATTTCAAAATTGGTATGCAGCCTCTATATGGTAAGTTGTAAGGAACGTCCTATTTTGAGTCCTGTTGGATGTGTACTTCCTGTTTAACGAAATGTGGACTTAGTTACAAAATGTAGTGAAACATGAATTTTTCGTCACATATATCTCAGCTTCTATAAGAAGGATTGATTTCAAAATTGATATGCAAACTCAATATGATTAGTTGTAAGGAACTTCCTATTTTGAGTCTTGTCCGATGTGCAATTCCTTTTTAAAGAAATGTGGACTTAGTTACGAGATGTTTTTTCGTTGCTGTTTTCTCAGCTTCTATCAGAGGTATTGATATCAAAATTGGTATGTAGCCTATATATGGTTAGTTGTAAGGAACGTCTTATTTTGAGTCCTGTCGGATGTGTACTTCCTGTTTAACAAAATGTGGACTTAGTTACAAAGACTTGCATGTAGTTACAAAATGTAGTGAAACATGAATTTTTCGTTGCAGTTTTCTCAGCTTCTATAAGAGGGATTGATTTCAAAATTGGTGTGCAGCCTTTATATGGTTAGTTGTAAGGAAAGTCCTATTTTGAGTCCTGTCGGATGTGTACTTCCTGTTTAACAAAATGTGGACTTAGTTACGAAATGTACTGAAACATGAATTTTTTTGTTGCAGTTTTCTCAGCTTCTATTAGAAGGATTGATTTCAAAATTGGTATGCAGCCTCAATATTATTAGTTGTAAGGAACTTCTTATTTTAAGTAATGTGGGGCCTGTGGTTCTTGTTTAACGAAATGTGGACTTAGTTACAAAATATAGCGAAACATGAATTTTTTCATTGCTGTTTTCTCAGCTTCTATCAGAGGTATTGATATCAAAATTGGTATGTAGCCTCTATATGGTTAGTTGTAAGGAAAGTCCTATTTTGAGTCCTGTTGGATGTGTACTTCCTGTTTAACAAAATGTGGACTTAGTTACGAAATGTACTGAAACATGAATTTTTTTGTTGCAGTTTTCTCAGCTTCTATAAGAAGGATTGATTTCAAAATTGGTATGCAGCCTCAATATGATTAGTTGTAAGGAACTTCTTATTTTAAGTAATGTGGGGCGTGTGGTTCTTGTTTAACGAAATGTGGACTTAGTTACAAAATATAGTGAAACATGAATTTTTCATCGCAGTTTTCTCAGCTTCTATAAGAGGGATTGATTTCAAAATTGGTGTACAGCCTCTATATGATTAGTTTGTTACTACATTGTAATTGGATTATGTATTGTGTCCACACACACTTAAATTTACACTTGCCATATTTATCAGGGTTCAGTGAGTGGGGGTATCACTGGTTGCCATTCGGCAACAGCTCTTGTTGATTGTGTAATTATTGCATTTTTTGCAGTATACGATAATTTAAGATCATTTTCAATGAAATATATCTTTTCTTTTTCTGTTATTGTATAAAATAATGGCAGTTGTTTAATTATAGCTTGACTAGCATATGATAGTCATGTCAAATAAAGTTACTTAAAATTTCATTTCAGGATCTCAAACTATACAAGTCAATAAAAACAGGAAGAGGACCATTAAAAGAAGGCTGGCGGGTAAGATTTTTATCCCGGTTTGTTTGTGTTTTTATGACGTAAACAGTTGTAAATGTTTGATGGTGTGATGATGTCATAACTTTCAAATAATATTGACTAATCTGCACCTCTGCATTGCAGTTAGTGTCGCAAAGGAAAGTTGAGAAGCAGGTGCCATATAGTTTTTAAGCTCACCTGGCCTAAAAGGTCATGTGAGCTTTTGCTATCACTATGCGTCCGTCGTCTGTCTGTCCGTCAACAATTTCAAAAATCTTCTCCTCTGAAACTGCTGGGCCAAATGTAACCAAACTTGATTTGAATCATCACCAGGGTATGGCATCTCAAAATTGTGTTCGATTAGTCGGCTAGTCAAACAACATGGCCATCATTGCTAAAAATAGAACATAGATGTAAATTGCAGTTTTTGGCTAATAACTCGAAAACCGTTACAGATATCAAAAATCTGACAGGAGTAAAAATGATCAGCATGATGAGATCTACCCTCTGTGAAATTTTGAAGAAAATCTGAAAACCCATCTCGGAGTTATAGCCCTTTTAAAAATTTTTGCGTTTTTTATTTTTTATTTCAAAAAGTGTAACAGATAGAGATCAAGTGCAATTGCAAAAATGTTCAGCATATCAAGATCTACCCACCCTGAAATTTTGAAGAAAATCCATAAACCCTTGTGGGAGTTATTGCCCTTTTTTCACCGAATTTTTAAAATTTTCATCTTTTATTTCTAAAACTATAGAAGATGACAGTTAAGTGTAAATTGATGAAATGTTTGCCATGCTGTGGCAACTTCAAAATTGTTGTTAAAAATTGTTCCTTGACCGCCATTTTCAAAATGGCTGCCAAAAAAGGCGGGAAAATTCAACATTGTCCGATTTCAATGAAATTTGGTTTCCATATAGACATTTATGTTGCGACTTCAAAACCGGTGTTGAAAATTATTCATGACCGCCATTTTCAAAATGGCCACCAAAAAAGGCGGGAAAATTCAACATCATCCGATTTCAATGACATTTGGTTTCCAAATAGGTCTTAATGTCGCAACTTCAAAACTGATGTTAAAAATTGTTCATCGACCACCATTTTTAAAATGGCCGCCAAAAAAGGCGGGAAAATTCCACTATGCCTGATGAAATTTAATTTCCAAATAGATATTGATGTTGCGAATTCAAAACTGATGTTGAAAATTGTTTGTTGACTGCCATTTACAAAAAGACGTCTTAACTTACTGGTGTTGAAAGTGGTCCATAGCAAGAACTTTTTTTGTCAAAAAAGCCCAACAAAGAAATTTAGTAAAACATGATCAGACTTTAAAAACAGTTCAAGATATTGGAGGTGTTCGAGCTACGAAGGTTTTAGAAACTGCAGATCAACTGTATAGCTTACAATGTTACCTTGATTGTGGCAGCTGAAAGCCAGGTGAGCGATACAGGCTCCTGGGAGCCTCTGGTTTCTTTGTCCGTCTGTCCCTCAACAATTTTTTCTATCAAAGATATCTTCTTGTAAAAGTGGGAATGAATTGAAATTTGGTCTTAAGCTTGGAGATAATTAGTTGTATTGTGTATGAGATTTTCAAGTTTGGTGAGCATCCACTTCCTGTTTGCTGATACTTTGAATTTTAACTATAAACCAAATTTTTGTCACAGATTTCTTTGCTTTTAGTGGAGGCAATGATTTGAAATTTGGTCTGAAGCTTGGAAATGATGAGTTGTATTGTGTGAGTGATTTTCAGGTTTGTCACTCAACTACTTCCTGTTTGCTGATACTTTATCTTTTAACAATAACTAAAGTTTTGTCAAAGATTTCTTAACTTGTATGAGTGGGAATAATTTGATATTTAGTTTTAAGGTGAGAAATGAAATGGTTTGGTAAAGCTTTAAAAAATCACTGTGTCCAGCAAATTACTGTAGCAACACATTAGTGTCAAACAGAATTTGAATCCACACTTAAACTTAATTTTACTTTTGCCAAGTGTTTCAGGATCGCATTGTGGGCCCTTCCGACAACCCCAGTTTTGACATGCTCTAGTTAAGTCTGTTACCATGTCATACTAGTGAATGCCATTCTTTGTATAACCCATTGTTTCTTTGTTACGTATTGATGTGGCATATGTCTTTGACAGTAATATGCAGTTTTGATTGTATACCGGTATATATAAACAACATAATTATATCTGTATAAGAAGAAGAAAGTACACGGTCATTTGGCTAATGAAAGCTTACAGTATATGCGTCGGAAACTTAGTTTTAGATTATTCCTTTTTTTTAGATGTAGTTTGGCAACTAGGACTAAACTTTGTGACAATGATCCTACAGTTGTACATATTAAAATGGTATCTGGTAGGTTGGATGTCTTTAAGAGATTTTGCAGGGAAATTTTACTGGCTTTTGTGATATACTGTAAACCGGGAAATTTTCATGGCATTTTTATTATTCACAATTTTTCACTTTTGGAATGGAACACGAAAATAAAACAGCACGAATATACTTGTCTATTATCCATAGTCAACAATTTGGCTGTGCAAATTCAAAACTGCACAATCTAAAATCCTGCCAATTTACAGCGAAATAAAGACTGCACAAAAATTCCCCAGTTTACCGTATAGATTTGATATGTGTTTATGTAAAATATATTTTCTTCTGGTGTGATGTTCAATTCCCTATGAAATATCTTCCACTTATCGAGTTTTTAAGGTAAAATATATTATTAAAAATGGTTCACATTTGTTATTTTTATGTTATTAAATAATATTCAGGTTTATTCTTTTTTAAATTGTATTTATTAATAATTTTGGAAAATATTTCATTCCTGAAGAAATAAACCATTACATATATCCAAGGTATTTGATTGTAACTATGCCTTTATTTTAAAAATATTTCTTATTTATTTTAACTGTGTTCCACATTATATTCACACTCTTATAGTCGCTTATCTTTACCTTTAAATTTTACTTGGTCACTATCCAACATGATGCAACATTACTTAAAGAATTTTTTCTAAACTCATGTTGAAATATTGTATTCTCAGATAAATTTCTATTTTTAGGATACAGCACAACCTATAATGTGTTCATATAAAGCTGTTAAAGTATCTTTTGAGGTGTGGGGTTTTCAGACCAAGGTGGAACAGTTTGGACAGAGAGTATGTATTAAAATTTAATAGAAATAAATGCTAGAATTTCATAAATTCACAAATAACAAGGAGAAAACTTGGAATCATCTGTTATTTTGACTTATTCACTTTCACATTGTATATGCATGTCAATATTTGAATGTGTTGGTTTAAATCAGTAGAAAACCTGGAACTGTCATGCTGAAGTAACATAACATTATCCAAGTAGACCAGGAACTTAAGTGAAAGGGTTAACATGAATGATTTTCTGAAGGAAAACAAGTTTGACATATATTTCATCAAAATGTAATACACTGGACAATTCAATAGAAAACATACTACACACTGGTCAACATGAAAACACCTTCTTAGAATAAAAAAAAAATGAAATTCANGGGGGGGGGGGGGGGGGGGGGGTTGGAAGGCACCATGCATAAAATTTCAATTCATTTGTCTCATTGTTTCTTCAGTGCAAGTCTCCAATTTACCCCACAACCCATCAAATTCTAATTAAAGTGCCTTACGACCCCTACCCCAATACAATTATTTCTGGAATAACCCTCATGTGTAAATAGTTTGTAGGATACACAAACATGCTGAAGTAAAGGATTTTGATAACAAATTGAAGAATCTCAAGGAGAAAATATGAGGTTTATTAGAATGAACTGCTCTATATTAAAAGAATTTTTAGATACAGAGATTAATAAAATGAAAAGTTCTCAATTCATTTGTTTATTGTGTCACATGGGTTCATGCAGTGGCTACATAATTATTGGGATCACTATCCATCGTCTTGCTTCAGCGGAGGTGTTCTTGTCGGCGTCTCAAAATATTTGTGTCACATTTTTCTCAGTAAACATGTATCCCAGCCTTCTGCAATTTGGAAATAGAGTTTCAGTATGGGGACCTATACTTTGTACCGGATCTGATCTCTTGAATGCCTGCTTCCTGTTTTATGGAACTTTGAATAGTTTTTGCTGATCTTGGGCACAAAAAATTTGAGTCACATTTAGCCTTCTGAAATTTATCATGGAGTATCTTCCTGTTTGACAGAACTTAGAATATTTTTTGTGTCTCGAAAATTTATGTGAAGTTTTACTCAGGAACCACATATTTCTGCCTTCTGCAATTTTGCATAGAGTAACAGTATGGGACCTATACTGTGTAAGAGTCTGGGATCTCTTGCATCCCACCACCTGTTTGATGTTACTTAGAATTTTTCTTGTATTATTATGCAGGGATACATGTCTTTCTTCGAAGACTTACTACTAAGTATTACTGAAGAATCATTTTTTTTATTCCCCGCCACACGAAGTGGCGAGGTATTATGTGATACCCTCAGTCGTGTGTCCGTCTGTCCGTCCGGCCCCGAAGGTTTCTGACTGATAACTTGTGAACAAAAAAAAACACAAGGTCTTCAAACTTGGAATGGAAGTTGTTTACCACAAAACTCAGGTCAAGTTCGATTTTGGGTTCAGAGGTCCAAGGGGTTCTGGAGTTATGCCCCTTGAAACTTTGAAATTGTTTACCACAAAACTCAGGTCAAGTTTGATTTTGGGTTCAGAGGTCCAAGGGGTTCTGGAGTTATGCCCCTTGAAACTTTGAAATTTTGCAAACTTTAAGGTTTCCGACTGTTAACTTGTGAACGAAATAACACAAAGTCTTCAAACTTGATATGTAAGTTGTTTTATACAAAACTCAGGTCAAGTTCGATTTTGGGTTCAGCGGCACATATAGTTCTAGAGTTATGCCCCTTATAACTTAGAAATTTTGTGAAACGTGGCAGGGTATCATGTAATGCACCATTACTATTTTTAGGGATCTTGGAATGTAGATGTACAATTTTAAAAATGTAATGCTTGTGTATAAAAAGAGAACAATCATTTTCACTTACTCACTTTCTTTGAATTATTTCTTTCTTTCCAAAACTTTTTAATTAGTAGTGGTACGTTTTTATTGGTGATGATTTAGAAGATTGATAGCCTTGGGGTATCTAACTATTGTATTATACTCAATACTGTATCATACCTAATATGTTAACTGGAAAAGTATTATTGATGGTATAATTTTTTTTTGTAGTCCATTAGAGATATATTATTACTTGGTCACAGACAGGCATTTGCATGGATAGATGAATGGATAGGTAAGGAAAAGGAGGGGGATATTATGTTGCCCAACAGGCCACAGGGCTCATGTGTATAAACATTGTGTTTTGTAGTCCATTA
>MJUU01023303.1:202497-216907 GCA_002080025.1 Modiolus philippinarum
GGTAGGGTGTTCATATTTGGTATGTAACTTCCTTATGATTAGACCTTTCTAGTTGTAGCATATTTGTAGACATTTTGACCTTGACCTTGCTCTTAGGGCAATTTTAAAAAAACTTTAACCTTGCCTTTAGAAGGTAGGCTTTTAGTGGAGGGTGTTCATATTTGGTATACAACTTCCTGATGACCAGGGCTTTCTTCTAGTACCATACTTGTAGACATTGTGACCTTGACCTTGCCCTTATGGCAATTTTTAAAAAAAAATTTAACCTTGCCTCTAGAAAGTAGGCTTTTAGTGGTAGGGTGTTCATATTTGGTATGTAACTTCCTTATGATGAGAGCTTTCTAGTGGTACCATATTTGTAGACATTTTGACCTTGACCTTGCCCTTACGGCAATTTTTAAAAAACTTTAACCTTGCTTCTAGAAGGTAGGCTTTTAGTGGTAGGGTGTTCATATTGATTATGTAACTTCTTTATGGCGAGACCTTTCTAATGGTACCATATTTGTAGACATTTTGACCTTGACCATGCCCTTAGGGCAATTTTTAAAAAAACTTGAACCTTGCCTCTAGAAGGTAGGCTTTAAGTGGTAGGGTGTTCATATTTGGTATGTAACTCCCTTATGATGAGAGCTTTCTAAACGTACCATATTTGTAGACATTTTGACCTTGACCTTGCCCTTAGGGCAATTTTTGAAAAACTTTAACCTTGCCTCTAGAAGGTAGGCTTTTGGAGGTAGGGTGTTCATATTTGGTATGTAACTTCCTTATGATTAGACCTTTCTAGTTGTAGCATATTTGTAGACATTTTGACCTTGACCTTGCTCTAAGGGCAATTTTCAAAAAAACTTTAACTTTGCCTTTAGAAGGAAGGCTTTTAGTGGAGGGTGTTCATATTTGGTATACAACTTCCTGATGACGAGGGCTTTCTTCTAGTACCATACTTGTAGACATTTTGACCCTGACCTTGCCCTGAGGGCAATTTGTAAAAAACTTTAACCTTGCCTCTAGAAGGTAGGCCTTTAGTGGTAGGGTGTTTATATTTTGCATGTAACTTCTTTATGGTGAGAGCTTTCTTGTGATACCATATTTGTAGACATTTTGACCTTGCCCTTGCCCTGACGGCAATTTTTTAAATACTTAAACTTTGCTTCTAGAATTAAGTTGCTTAGTGGTAGGGTGTTCATATTTGGTATGTGACATTATTTTGATGAGAGCTTTCTAATGGTACCATATTTGTAGACTTTTTGACCTTGACCTTGCCCTGAGGGCAATTTTTTAAAACTTTTAACTTTGCTTCTAGAATTAAGTTGTTTAGTGATAGGGTGTTTATATTTGATATGTAACTTTCTTGTGAAGAAAGCTTTTTATTACTTTCGAATTTATTGTGCATTGAGGTTACTGGAATCCCCAGCGAGCTATGTTGTCTTCTGACAACTCTTGTTTTTATAAGAAATGTGTAGATTTCCTTTCAATATCTAACCTTATTGATATAAAATTTTCTTAGAAGACTTATACTTGTATGTGTTCAGTTTTTCTCAGGATATACTAATCAACTAATTTTGTAATTTAAGATATTTTGAAATTTGAAATTATCTTGCTCACTTCATTTGATGTCTTTCATGGAGCTTTTTGTTTTCATTTTGACTAAAGATACATAACAATACTTGTAGCATTGATAATAGTAGTCATTAGCTTCCTATACCATTCAGTATGTGAATGTTATATATTCCTTGTTTCACATGATCTCATGTAACCTGTTTCTTATTTAGCATAGAATTATTTTGATTTTCTATTTCTTTCTTATTCTCTTCATTTATACCAACAAATATTTTTCACTTATTAGATCAGCAAAACATTTTTTATAAGATTGAAAAATTTTGATAGTTACCT
This sequence comes from Modiolus philippinarum, assembly GCA_002080025.1. Classification (NCBI taxonomy): domain Eukaryota; kingdom Metazoa; phylum Mollusca; class Bivalvia; order Mytilida; family Modiolidae; genus Modiolus; species Modiolus philippinarum. The sequence continues at coordinate 204,388 of MJUU01023303.1, forward strand.
AAATCAAATTTCTTTTGATCAAAATACACCGGCGTATGACATTTGCACTAATTTTAAAGATTTCAAAAAATCGGCGCAAATGAAAGAAAAAATCAGTGCAATTGAAAGAAAAAATTGGTGCAAATGAAATACAAATCGGCGCAAATGCAAAATGCTGAAATACACATGATCAAGGTAGATAGACACTAAAATTTCTGTCCATACATTAAATTATAAATGGGCATATTAGAAGACCCAAACTACCAAAATGAAATGTGCAATAAAAAATTGGGTCAACAAACAAATTTTTTGTCAAGTTAAGACTAAAGTAAGCTCTTGAATGTCTTAAATTAATAGAATATGTTAAACCAAAAAATGTCAAATTACAGCGAGTCTTAAATCAAATTTATACTGAATCCAACTTTTTTTTCAAAGGTGTGATGAATATAATGATAAAATAAACAGTGTCTTTCTACTTTATAAACATAAAACCCACCTGATAACATAGTGATTGATAGGAAAACAGCTTCAGTAGTTCATAGACATATATAGACATTTCGTTTTAATAGATTATAGGAAATCCTTCATTTTGTAACTTAACAAGATGAATTTTCACACATAAAATCAAAATTTACATAAACAAGTTCAATATACTATCGATGGATTGGTAGACTGATTGTGAACTATAAAAATCAAAATTTATACAAAGCTTTGTCATCTAACAGTTCTTCATTCTTATGATTTTCTATGGAGTATACTGTGTTGTTACCTTTATATAAGTACAAATTTCAAGATTCTTTAGTCTTTGGTATTTATTATTACTTTGCAGTTCAAATGCATTAAAATAAGGAATATCATTTAACTTTGTTTTGAGTTTGTGAAATGCAACTTGTTTTTATATTTTATTATTTCATTATAATCGCTTTCTGTTGTTTACAGATTTACAGGGAATACACACAATCAACTCCAACGATAGATAAATAATGCATAATTTATCCTTTTTATAAATTTTGACAAAAACACTCATAAGTATTACTCATGTTTGTAAAACCACATTGTGTATATTATTTTAGAAAATGGTCATATAGGGCATTATTTAGACAATAAGAATATGTATATTTTGTCTGCAGATTTATATACAAATTTATTATGGTTCTGTTATTTACCAGTTTAGAAAGTGAGGTATTGGCAGAAAGCGTATACACTGAAATATTGATAATCATGGAGGTAAATTACCTTACATGATTGGCTGAAAATCCATTAATTGTATACCAAAGTAGGGTCCGGAAGTCTCAAAATGCAACATTGAGAATTTACAATAAAAAAACAATTTAAAAATGTTTCCCTCTAAAACATGACTTAGTTTTGTTAATTATCACATTACAATTTTGGCTTGATACAACATGTTTTTTTGTTAAAAATACTATTTATGTACCAATTATGTTCCCATAAGTTCTAACATTGAATATGATTACCGACCCTGTTGTTGGAAATTCCTAAAATTCTTATATATTGTTACATTAATAATTTCCTTGTTGATACACATTTCATTTTTACCCAGTTGGTGATGACTCCCAAATTAATGTGGTGAAAATTTCAAAGCTTTTACTAGAAGAAACATATAAAACACACAGATTGATAAGTAAACAAATTTTCAGCCTTCCCAAATATATCACAAACATCATTAATATGTTGGAAAATACAAAAATAAATTTATTTACACTACACCAACAAATTTTGTGCTTTTTTTCTGTTTTTTTATATCGCTAAGTTACATACAAAAAGGAGTGTCAAAAGATACCAAGGCCATTCCTGATCTTTATGTAAAATAAACTGTTTAATGTCATCTCGTTTTATTTTCTAATATCTGCTTCATTACTCTAGATATTAGTTTATCTCCTATTATCAGTTTAGAAATATGCCAACTGATTAAAAGTTTTTTTAAAAGAGACCATGTTTCATGTATTTACATGGCACAGTAGTGAAATTTCCAATCTTGTACATTATATGTCTTGATTTGAATGAGGAAATGCAGTTTTGTCATTCACATATCTAACTCTATCCCATTCATTGAGATATATGCATGGGAAAGAAATATTACCTTTAAGTTGGTGATAATTTAAATCACAAAACCCAATATTATAAAGTATAAACCATGACATTGCTTCAACATCTTTTGCTGCAGAAATAGTTTGTTTTTAGATATCATCACAGAGATATATTTTTGTAGACTGTTTTGTTTATATTAAGTTTTATCAAGTTGATGTGAATATTCATGTATTTTTTTCTGATTTAGATAAACAGATGTAATAAAAACCAGAATCCAGAATTAATTGTTGTACAATTATTCACTAAGGAGTATCTCCCTCTCGCATAGCTCTGTCCTTAGATGATTTTGGCTTTACTATTTAGATGCTATTGGTAATATGTTCTCCATTAGTTTTTACACATATTTCTGTATGTGGATTTCCAAATGTTTTGATTTGATCTGCACTGAAGAGACATAAGTTGTCGAAATGCGCATATGCAAAATATATGAATGCTGTTCCTTGCACAGTTAGTACAGGTGCTTGAAAACCTAGATGGTCCCCTGCATAAAAGTTGTTTATCAAAGATGGCCACCAGTAGGGTCTTAGCATAACATTGAACTATATAGGAAAGCACATTCAAAGATATTTTCCCCATCAACTACTTGACAGAGTGAAAACACCTCAGCCACAATAATCTTTAGGGGGTCCCTTGCAAAGGACTTTTTTGAGGTCTCGGCGATATCATAGATGGTTGCCAGCAAGGAACATAGTTGAACAATGGCTTTATTTGGAAACACATTCAAAGATCTTTTTAAAATTAGAACCAAACTTTGTCACAATAACCCTTAGCTAACTTAGAGCGTCCCTTACAATAGAAGTATCTGGCAGGTCTGTATCTCTTTAAGATGGCTGCCAGAATGCAACATTTTTTAACATTGGACCATATGGAAAATGCCATTGAGTAATTCGATACTTGAACATTTTATCTTTATAGAGTAATTTTTCATGGAAGTTTTCCCTACAGTGGTAAATAACTTATCACAAGCTTTGTATGGATATGCCATATTGTAAGGTTATTAGAGGCCGAAGTTGAGAGCAGGGCTCACAGATGTCTTGTTATGGAGAGAATATGTACCCAAGTAAAATACTTTTTTCCCACATTTTGTGCACAACAGTTCTGATGTGAATCAAGGTTACAAGTTACCTTAAATATCTGATGTTCAATGTTTTTCTGTATCTGGAGCCAGTTGTTTTTATTATGATTGCTTATTGGTTGGTTAGTTCACCAGATTTGTATTAAAACTTGGCTTCATTTAAAGGTTTCAAATGTTGATTTGATTTATCCACAAATTGTTCTAACAGCATGGGACCCATAACACCTATTGGCTATTTACATTTTACTTTCTTTTACAGCTTAACTAGCAAAAATCTCTGTAACCTCAATACATAAGCGTTCAGGGTCTCTTTGGAAGTAGTTTTACTTTTTAGCTGGCTGGGATGAATGCTTATACCCCAGGTTTCTGTGTCATCGGCACCAGCTAAACTTCAATCTTTGCTTTTGGAATGAAGACCTAAAGAGCTAGGATGTTGATATTTGGTATGTGACTTCCTTGTGATTAGAATTTTCTTGTGGTACCATACTTGTAGACATTTTGACTTTGACCTTACCTACGTACAATTAAAAAAATGAACCTTGCCTCTAGAAGGTAGGGTTTTAGAGAAAGGATGTTCATATTTGATATGTAATTTCCTCATGATGAGAGCTTTCTAGCAGTACCACATTTGTAGACATTTTTAGCTCACCTGGCTATGTCAGGTTGAGCTTTTGCCATTACTTGGCATCCGTCGTCCGTCCGTCCGTCCGTCCGTCCGTCCGTCCGGAGTAAACTTTTCGTTCAAAGATCTTCTCCTCAGATACCACTGGGCCAATTGAAACCAAACTTGGTCACAATAGTCCTTGGGTGGTCCCCTTTTGAAATTGTATCCGGCAGGTCCGTATATCATCCAAGATGGCCGCCAGCGGGGAACATAGTTTTAACATTGGACCCTATGGAAGACATATTCAAAGATCTTCTAAGAAACTACCAGTCCAATTATTACCAAACTTAGTGACAATGGTCTTTAGATGGTCCCATCCAAAAAAGGTACGTATCCGGCAGGTCCGTACCTCATCCAAGATGGCCACCAGCGGGGAACATAATTTTAATATTAAACCCTATGGAAAATACATTCAAAGATCGTCTCAGAAACAACCAGTCCAATTATAACTATAACCACAATGGTCCTTACATGGTCCCTTCCAAAAAAGATATCCGGCAGGTTGGTACCTCATCCAAGATGGCCGCCAGCGGGGAACATAGTTTTACCATTGGACCCTTTGGAAAATACATTCAAAGATCTTCTTATCAGAAACTACTAGTCCAATTAAAACCAAACTAAGCCACAATGGTTCTTAGATGCTCCCTTCAAAAAAGGTATCCTGCAGATCCATACTTATCCAAGATGGCCGCCAGCGGGCATTTGGACCCTGTGGAAAATACATTAGAAGATCTCAGAAACTACCTGTCCAATTATTACCAAACTTAGCTACAATGGGCTTTAGATGGTCCCATCCAAAAAAGGTATCCGGCAGGTCCGTATCTCATCCAAGATGGCCGCCAGCGGGGAACATAATTTTAACATTTAAGATGGCCGCCAGCGGGGAACATAGTTTTAACATTAGACCCTATGGAAAAGACATTTTCAAAGATCTCAGAAACTACCAGTCCAATTATATCCAAACTTAGTGACAATGGTCTTTAGATGGTCCCATCCAGAATAGGTATACGGCAGGTCCGTACCTCATCCAAGATGGCCACCAGCGGGGAACATAATTTTAATATTTGACCCTATGGAAAATACATTCAAAGATCATCTTCTCAGAAACAACCAGTCCAATTATAACCAAACTTAGTCACAATGGTCCTTACATGGTCCCTTCCAAAAAAGATATCCAGCAGGTTGGTACATCATCCAAGATGGCCGCCAGCGGGGAACATAGTTTTAACATCGGACCCTCTAGAAAGTACATTCAAAGATCTTCTTATTAGAAACTACTAGTCCAATTAAAACCAAACTTAGCCTCAATGGTTCTTAGATGCTCCCTTCAAAAAAGGTATCCTGCAGGTCCATACCTTATCCAAGATGGCCGCCAGCGAGGAACATAGTTTTAACATTGGACCCTATGGAAAATACATTTAAAGATCTTCTCAGAAACAACCAGTCCAATTATAACCAAACTTAATCAGAATGGTCCTTACATGGTCCCTTCCAAAAAAGGTATCCGGCAGTTTGTTACCTCATCAAAGATGGCCGCCAGTGGGAACATAGTTTTAACATTTGACACTTTGGAAAATACATTCAAAGATCTTCTTATCAGAAACTACTTGTCCAATTATAACCAAACTTAGCCACAATGGTCCTTAGATGGTCCCATCCAAAAAAGGTATCCGGCAGGTCTGTACCTCATCCAAGATGGCCGCCAGCTTGGAACACAGTTTTAACATTTGATCCTATAGAAAACACATTCAAAGATCTTCTTCTCAGAAACTACTGGTCCAATTAGAACCAAACTTAGTCACAATGGTCCTTAGATGGTCCCTTCGAAAAAAAGGTCCTTACCTCATCCAAGATGGCCGCCAGCGGGGAACATAGTTTTAACATTGGACCCTAAGGGAAAACATATTTAAATATTTTCTTCTCAGAAAATACCAGTCCAAAATAGAACCTAACTTAGTAACAATGGTCCTTAGATGATCCCTTACAAAAAAGGTATCCGACAGGTCCATACCTCATCCGTTGGCGGGATATATAGTTTAAATTGGGCACTGTGGAAAATAAATTCAAAGATCTGCTCAGAAACTACTTGTCAAGTGCAATTATAAAGCCAAACTTTGTCACAATTGTGCTTAGATGGTCCTGTCCAAAAAAAAGGTCCTTATGTCCTTACAGTAAAAGGTGGCGGCCAGTAGGGTACACCTGTGGTTAAATGTAAAACACATTCAAGCCTAAAATATAAAAAAGGGAGATAATTAAATTAAGGGAGGTTATAAACTAATTGTCTTTTCAAACATGTTATAATTACAGCAATTCATGAGAACAATCTTTACCACTTTTCTTTTTTAAGGGGTCTCTGAATGCTTTGATTTCAGAAATATGTATTACTTTAAAGATAAGGGGAACACCTGCCAATTTTATTTTTTGATTTTTGGTCTGATATAGGTTGTAATGGATGGAGGAGCTCTTAGTTGCCATGGAAACCAGACAAGAAAACTGAAATTTTAGAAAAAAAAAGGATATCGCTACATATTTTAATTACAGTTTCAGCAATATGTATAAACTAGATTATGAAGGCAACCTCTGCCCAGTTTTTTTAAAGGGGGCTCGAAATGCATTTAATTTCAGCAATTTATAAGGGGAACCCCTGTCCAATTTTTTTTTAATGAGGGTCTGATATAGGTTATAATGGATGATGGTGTTTTCAGTTGCCATTGACACCAAATAAGAAAACTGAAATTTTAGGGAAAAAAAATAGAAAAAAAATCATTCTGCTAAATTTTAAATTCCAATCCAAGATTGCTTCTAGCAGTGAACATAGCTTAAACTCTGGACCTTATTGGAAATACTATTCATCTCTCTATGTCAGTTTAAACTCTGTACCTTATTGGAACTACCATTCATCTCTCTATGTCAGCCATGGCCCAGGCGAGCGATACAGGCTCTTGAGAGCCTCTTGTTTCCTTCACCTTTCTCTGAGGGCAAAAAACTTTAACCTTCCTGCTTGAATTGACTTGTTTAGAGGTAGGGTGTTCATATTTGGTATGCAACTTTCTTGTAATGAACGCTTTCTGATGGTACCATATTTGTAAGAATTTCGACCTTGACCTTGCCCTGATAACTTTAACGTAGTCATTTAGTGGTAAGGTGTTCATATTTGGTATATGACTTCGTTATGATGAGATCTTTCTGGTGGTTTCATATTTGTAGGCATATTGACCTTGACCCTGCCCTGAGGCAATTTTTAAAAACTTGAACCTTGTCTCTAGATTGCAGACATTTAGTGGTAATGTGTTCTTACTTGGTATGTGACTTTGTTATGATGAAAGCTTTCCGGTGGCATCATTTTTTGGACATTTTGACCTTTACCTTGCTTCCATAAGGTCGACATTTAGTTGTAAGGTGTTCATATTTGGGGCAGTTTAAAAAACAAACCAAAAAAAAAAAAAACAACCTTAAACATAGTTTCTAGGATTAAGTTATTTAGTGATTGGATTTTTGTCTCGCCTGCGACAAAGTCGCGGAAAGTGAGACAAAGGTGTTGAAAGTATGACGGCGACGGTGACTGTGGCATAAACTCGAGATATTATACAGAACCCTTTGATGTAGGAACTTTAAACCGGTATTTGGTCCATAGGTAGCTTACGGTGAACCGTATCTGGCGGACACAAATTTATGTGACCTTGATCTATATTTCGCAGTCCAGTGCCAAGGTTAAGTCATTTTTGCTTCAGTCTGTTTCTCAATAATTGCAAGCTATAGGTCAATGATATTTGGTATATAGCTTGGTATTGGTTAGAACATGTCAGTCTCCCATTAAGGCTTTTGACCTTGACCTCAATTTCACGATGCAGTGTGCCCAGGTTACGTTTTTTGCTCAAGTCTGTTTCTTAATAACTGCAAGTGATAAGTCAATGATATTTGGTATATGGCTTCGTCTTGGTTAGTACATGTCAGTCAGTCATATGGCTTTTTCCCTTGACCTCAATTTCACGGTGCAATGGCCAGGTTGAAAATTTTTGCTTGAATCTGTTTCTCAAAAACTACAAGTGATAAGTCAATGATATTTGGTATATTGCTTGGTCTTGGTTAGTAAATGTCAGTCTGACATATGACTTTTGACCTTGACCTTAATTTCATGGTCCAATTCCCATGATTAGTTTTTTTTTTTTTTGGCTTAAATCTGTTTCTCAATAACTATAAGTGTTATATCAATGATATTTGGCATGGTTAGTACATGTCAGTCTGCCATATGGCTTTTCACCCTGATATCAATTTCACGGTCCGGTGCCCATGTAATGTATTATTGTTTGGGATGAAATTTTTTTTGTGAGGATCAGTTAAAAAAAATCTAGCAAATCTTTTTCCTTTACATCGTAGATTTTATTCCAACCACCTCCAGTCCTTTCCGTCCATTTTGAAATTTTCTTCATACATGCATTTTCTCTTGCCAATTTTTGACAGTATTTTTGGGATAAAGTAGTCCTCTGTTTAAATATACGATAAACTGTATAATACATGGCAAAATCCGTATCACATGTTGTATTATCCCTCGACCAATATCATCCCTCGGGCCAAAGGCCCTCGGGCTGATATTGGTAACTCGGGATGATACCGCATGTGATACGGATTTTGCCATGTATTATTCCCTATATAGCTTAGTTTTGGTTAGTACATGTCAGTCCGCTGTATGGCTTTTGAAATTGCACGACCCCGTGCCCATTTTAAGTTTTTTCCCCCTTAAATCTGTTTCTCAAAAACTACATGTCAGAAGTCAATGGTATTTGCTATATAGCTTGGTCTTGGTGAGTACATGTCAGTTGCCATATGGCTTTTGACCTTGACCTAAATTTCACGGTCTAGTGACCAGTTTATGTTTCTTCGCTTTAGTCTATTTCTCAATAACTACAAGTGTTATGTCAATGATATTTGGTATATAGTTTTTTTTTTTGTTGCTTAAATCTGTTTCTCAATAACTGCTAGTGATAAGTCAGTGATATTTGGTATATGGCTTGGTACGTCTTGGTTAGTACATGTCAGTCTGCAATATGGCTTTTGACCTTGACCTCAATTTCACGGTCCAGTGCCCATGTTATTTATTATCTTTTTTTTTTTTGCTAAAGTCTGTTTCTAAAATATCTACACCTACACGTGATATGTCAATGTTATTTGGTATATATTTTGGTCTTGGCTAGTACATGTCAGTATGCAATATTGCTTTTGACCTTGACCTTAATTCCATGTTATTTTTTATTTTTTTTTTTGCTTAAGCCTGTTCCTCAATAACTACAAGTGATATGTCAATGATATTTGGTATTTAGCTTGGTCTTGGTTAGTACATGTCAGATGCCATATGGCTTTTCACCTTGACTTAAATTTTACGGTCCAGTGCCCATATTAAGTTCTTTTTTTTTGTTTTGCTTAATAGAAAAAAGGAAAGGATACGGAGCGGATGTAAATGTGACAAAAACGCACAAGATACATAGAAAACTCCAGTTTATCAAGGACAGGGCTTTTATTCCTGTGTACATCAGGGTCTTCAACCAGGGGTGAACAATATCAATCTGTTTCTCAATACCTACATGTGATAGGTAAATGCCTTGGTCTTGGCGAGTACATGTCAGTTTGCCATATGGCTTTTGACGTTGACCAGTGACTAGTTTATGTTTTTTTGTTTTTTGTTTTGCTTAAGTCTATTTCTCAATAACTCCAAGTGTTATGTCAATGATATTTGGTATATAGCTTGGTCTTGGTTAGTACATGTCAGTCTGCCATATGGCTTCTGACCTTGACCTCAATTTCATGGTCCAGTGTCCATGATTAGTTTTTTGTTTGCTTAAATATGTTTCTTTATAACTACAAGTGTTATGTCAATGATATTTGGTATATAGCTTGGTCTTGGTTAGTACATGTTAGTCTGCCATATGGCTTTTGACCTTGATATCAATTTCGCGGTCCAGTGCCCGGCCTGTTAGTTGTTTGTCGATGATATTTGGTATATGGCTTGGTCTTTGGTATTACATGACAGTTGACCATATGACTTACGTCTGTTACTTCAGTTTCCTGGTCATGTTTTGTTTCTTTCTGATAAGGCCAGTTTAATTTTTCTCATCAGTTTTAGCGACCAAGCAGGGACGGGCGAGACAATTATTAGGGTCCACTCTAGTTACACTTGGTATATGACTTCTCTATAATGAATGCTTTCAGGCAGTACAATAGTTGTAGACATTTTGACTTTGATAATCCAGCCTTTTATCGGAGAATATCAGTGGAATATCAATAACAAGGATAGCCAAATCGAAAAAATATAAAATCAACAACAGATTTTCAGAAGCAGTTTTACCACAGAACCACAGAATACGAGAGTTATCGTCCCTAATTATGTCTTGCAAAGTTGGCTTTGTCTATGTTTGATCAATAGTAATTCAAGATGAGTTAAAATAAAACGAAGAAAATCACAAATGTTCAAAATGATTCTTGTTACTACATAAAATGTTTAATGTTATCATATCACCGTCATAGTAAGAGGTGAACCTGAATAGTAATATCAAATTCTAATGCAATATTTTTGTAACAGTGAATCTGATTGGATATCATCTGCTGTAAAACCAATCTAAAAGGTCCGTCATCTTGGAAAATGTACAGCTCAGTAATGCATTTAAACGAAAAAGAGTGGAGTCCGGCTTAAAACAGTTCGCATCATGCTCTTAATACATACAAGACATTGCAAAATATACAAGACATTGTAAAATATACAAGACATTGCAAACTACCTTAAACCCAAAACTTAAAAAAAAATATTTAATTAAGAATTTACATAGCAGAGGCGGGCAATTTCTTGCACAAGTAATAAAGGCGAATTTTTTAATACGTTGATATTGAACATTTACCGAAGAAGCCCTGTAGTTACCGCAACATAAAAAGGTGAGACGGAGATTTGGATAGGGAGGCAAAAATTTATATTACAGATCCCTGATGCAGTGAACATCTAGTGTTATGGATTAAAACAGTTTTATAAACTTTCACTCGGTTGTTTGATTGATTTACGTTTGATTTACACTTTTAGCACTGGTGTTTATAGTCTTGGTACAGTTCTACGTGGACAAAGTATCGATATATATATATATATATATTCAATGTATTTAGATACGAAATAAAGAAACACCACGACCTGTAAATATTTATAACTAGATATACGGAAGATAGTGACTAGTGATATTTTCCAACTGACAGACATGTCAAACACTCAGATGTCTGATCAGACATGAACTAGGTTTTTCTGTTTGGTATTCAGGTATTCATGACATTTTTTAATCTATCGATATTATTTTGACTCATTTTCTTGAAAGTATTGCTTAGACATTTGTACAGAGATTAAACTAATTTCAGAGAATTAAAAGAAGCGCTGTATGAACAAATGCTGTTCTAAACTCTTTTCACAGAAATTTACAATCGATGCTTGCATGAAGAATCCATATCTGATAGACAGAGGTATGCATATACAATGAACAGAAATGTGTATCCCTACAGAATACCATTGTGGATTTGAATAAAACTGCATAGATAAACGTTGCAAGGGTAAGAAAGTCACCGGTTTATTTTGGGTTAGAAGGGTAAACATCATGGTCACACGTTCAATCCAAACAGAAAAATTATGCCGAAAATAAATTTTCAGAGCTCAACTTCAGAACGCCTTGTCAAGGTTCACGAGTATTTACAGAAATAAAAATTTCAGCCGACAGCTTCAGAAAGCCTGTATGGATTTGAGCCACAGTAGATCAAAGGTCAAGGTCATACTTTCGTACAATAATAGAACATTTGAGCTGAAACCGTGATTCTATACAGAATAATTTCAGAATGTTCTTATTTAGGGGGCGCCGGGATTGGTCATTTTTATCCTCGGGAAATCGGGATGGCCCTTTTTTAAGACCGTGAATTCGGGATGAAAAAGCCATCGGGAGATTGGAGAGGGTGTTTTTAGACCAAGGAATTCGGGAGTCTATGGGGAAATTTAGCGGGACTGGAAATAATTGGTTTCTTACATACCGTCTTCCAGGATCTGGACTTTTCGCGATATATTTATGGGATTTCTGCAGGACGAAAACCCCTTTCGCTCTCCATTTTATTGATTTTAATAAAAATTAAACTTCAGATGCAAGAATGGGGTCAATGATTGCACCTACTGATATCAAATGTGGAGGTCACATGTACTTAAGAAAAAAGAATGCGTTTTTATTGTTTTGCTATATATTTGGTTGATTATTATTATCTTTTTTTAGAAGTTCTATATGAATAGTTTTACGTTTAGCAGAGGAAACTATATGAATGGGGAGTGTTTCCAATATGACAAAATGTCTGTAATAACTCGAAATGAGGCGATCCCAAATATACAATTCCAATGATTAAAAAAATAAATCACAAATTCCATTTTTTTCTCAATAATTTATCTTATATTAACAGGTAAAGAATTTTTAAATTGACTTTCTGAAGTGGGTAAATATGGTAATCTAGGGATATTGTTGTGTAATCTGGATTTATTTCACATGGTCGCTTATCTTCCTGTTCAATACATATCAGCTATCTTTCCTTTCATAATATTTTGGCATTTAAAATATAAAACAATTCAATAATTCAGGTAACGCATTTACAGGTTCATAATATTTAATATTTTTGCACATTTGCCTTTTCATGATAAA
>MJUU01023303.1:225086-243797 GCA_002080025.1 Modiolus philippinarum
CTATAGTGATCGGTGTATTATTGTTTTCTCTTTCAGCTGTTGTTACTATAGTGATCGGTGTATTATTGTTTTCTCTTTCAGCTGTTGTTGCTATAGTGATCGGTGTATTATTGTTTTCTCTTTCCGTTGTTGTTGCTATGTGATAGTTGTATTATTTTCACTTTCAGCTGTTGTTGCTATAGATATCGGTGTATTATTGTTTTCTCTTTCAGCTGTTGTTGCTATAGTGATCGGTGTATTATTGTTTTCTCTTTCAGCTGTTGTTGCTATAGTGATAGTTGTATTATTTTCTCTTTCAGCTGTTGTTGCTATCGTGATCGGTGTATTATAGTTTTCTCTTTCAGCTGTTGTTGCTATAGTGATAGTTGTATTATTTTCTCTTTCAGCTGTTGTTGCTATAGTGATCGATGTATTATTGTTTTCTCTTTCAGCTGTTGTTGCTATAGTGATAGTTGTATTATTTTCTCTTTCAGCTGTTGTTGCTATAGTGATCGGTGTATTATTTTCTCTTTCAGCTGTTGTTGCTATAGTGATCGGTGTATTGTTGTTTTTACTTCTGATTGTTTTGATAGCAGGATTTCTGTTATATAGGTACGTAATTATATATAAACCTATAAGAGCTACTTGTAAATATAATAAAAATATTCTTGAGCGATGACAAGAATCATATACTTTTTCTTACAAGTAAATAATGCATATCTGCACGATTTTTCCATAATCGAATTTTGTTTTACAGAACAATACGATATCGGTTAATAAACAAAAAAAGTTAAAAAATACATGGTAATCATTCAGCCCTATATAATAGCAATTGTCATCATTCAGCCCTATATAACAGCAATGGTAATCATTCAGTCCAATATAACATCAATGGTAATCATTCAGCCCTATATAACAAAAATGATAATCATTCTGTCCTATTTAACTGCAATGATAATCATTCAGCCCTATATAACAACAATGGTAATCATTCAGTCCTATATAACAGCAATGGTTATCATTCAGTCCTATATTACAGCAATGGTTATCATTCAGTCTAATATAAGAGCAGTGGTAATCATTCAGCCCTATATAACAGCATTGTTAATCATTTAGTTCATTATAACATCAATGGTAATCATTCAGCCCTATATAACAGCAATGGTAATCATTCAGGCTTATATAACAGCAATGGTAAACATTCAGCCCTAAATAACAGCAATGATAATCATTCAGCCCTATATAACAGCAATGGTAATCATTCAGCCTATATAACAGCAATGGTAATCATTCAGTCCTATATAACAGCAATGATAATCATTTAGTTCTTCATAACAGCAATGGTAATCATTCATTCCTATATAACAGGAATGGTAATCATTCAGTCCTATATAACAGCAATGGTAATTATTCAGTTCTTTATAACAGCAATGGTAATCATTCAGTCCTATATAACAGCAATGGTAATCATTCAGCTCTATATAACAGCAATGGCAATCATTCAGTTCTTTATAACATCAATGGTAATCATTCAGTTCTTTATAACAACAATGATAATCATTCAGCCCTATATAACAGCAATAGTAATCATTCAACCCTATATAACAGCAATGGTAATCATTCAGCCCTATATAACAGCAATGGTAATCATTCAGCCCTATATTACAGCAATGGTAATCATTCAGTCCTATATAACAGCAATGTAAAAAGATCATCTGAATATCATGTACATTTCACTGCTGATAAAAATAGTTTAATACACTTGATATGTTAGATTTTTGTGGGCTGTCAGTTGACTTGAAAGCATTGACATATCCAATCTTTCATAAATATTGTCCATTGTCATTGAAATTAAGNTTTCAGGAATATTTGGCTCCTTGTCAATATACATTTTTGGGGTTTAAGTTTAGGTGTTGTTCAGTGTAAGGTGATTGGGATATTGTAGTTTACTTTCCAGCTTGTGATCGTTGCATTGTTGTAGTACTAATTGTTTTGTTATCTATTTCTATTTCTATTGTTGCTATGTAGTGATCGCTGTATTGTTATTTGTAGTACTGATTATGCTGTTTTCAATCCAGTTGTTGCAGTAGTCATTTGCTTTTTATTGTTTGTACTACTGATTGCTTTGCTTTCTAATTAAGCTGTGGTTGTTATAGTGATTAATGTATAATGGTTTTCTCTTTCAGCTGTTGTTGCTATAGTGATCGGTGTATTATTGTTTTCTCTTTCAGCTGTTGTTGCTATAGTGATCGATGTATTATTGTTTTCTCTTTCACCTGTTGTTGCTATAGTGATCGGTGTATTTTTGTTTTCTTTTTCAGCTGTTGTTACTATAGTGATCGGTGTATTATTGTTTTCTCTTTCAGCTGTTGTTGCTATAGTGATCGGTGTGATAGTTGTATTATTTTCTCTTTCAGCTGTTGCTGCTATAGTGATCGGTGTATTATTGTTTTCTCTTTCAGCTGTTGTTGCTATAGTGATCGGTGTATTATTGTTTTCTCTTTCAGCTGTTGTTGCTATAGTGATAGTTGTATTATTTTCTCTTTCAGCTGTTGCTACTATAGTGATCGGTGTATTATTGTTTTCTCTTTCAGCTGTTGTTGCTATAGTGATCGGTGTATTATTGTTTTCTCTTTGAACTGTTGTTGCTATAGTGATAGTTGTATTATTTTCTCTTTCAGCTGTTGTGGCTATAGTGATCGGTGTATTATTGTTTTCTCTTTCAGCTGTTGTTGCTATAGTGATCGGTGTATTATTGTTTTCTCTTTCAGCTGTTGTTGCTATAGTGATCGGTATATTGTTGTTTTTACTTCTGATTGTTTTGATAGCAGGATTTCTGTTATATAGGTACGTAGTTATATATAAACCTATAAGAACTACTTGTGAATATAATAAAAATATTCTTGAGCGATGACAAGAATCATATACTTTTTCTTACAAGTAAATAATGCATATCTGCACGATTTTTCCATAATCATATTTTGTTTTACAGAGCAATACGATATCGGTTAATAAACAAAAAAAGATTAAAAATACATGGTAATCATTCAGTCCTATATAATAGCAATGGTAATCATTCAGCCCTATATAACAGCAATGGTAATCATTCAGTCCAATATAACAGCAATGGTAATCATTCAGCCCTATATAACAACAATGATAATCATTCAGTCCTATATAACAGCAATGATAATCATTCAGCCCTATATAACAACAATGGTAATCATTCAGTCCTATCTAACAGCAATGGTTATCATTCAGTCCTATATTACAGCAATGGTTATCATTCGAGCAATGGTAATCATTCAGCCCTAGTAATGGTAATCATTTAGTTCATTATAACATCAATGGTAATAATTCAGCCCTATATAACAGCAATGGTTATCATTCAGCCCTATATAACACTAATGGTAATCATTTAGTTCATTATAACATCAATGGTAATCATTCAGCCCTATATAACAGCAATGGTAATCATTCAGCCCTATATAACAGCAATGGTAATCATTCAGTTCTCCATTACAGCAATGGTAATCATTCAGCCCTATATAACAGCAATGGTGATCATTCAGCCCTATATAACAGCAATGGTAATCACTCAGTCCTATATAACAGCAATGGTAATCATTCAGTTCTTTATAACAGCAATGATAATCATTCAGCCCTATATAACAACAATGATAATCATTCAGTCCTATATAACAGCAATGGTAATCATTTAGTTCATTATAACATCAATGTTAATCATTCAGCCCTTTATAACAGCAATGGTTATCATTCAGCCCTATATAACAGCAATGGTAATCATTCAGTCCTATATAATAGCAATGGTTATCATTCAGTTCTTTATAACAGCAATGGTAATCATTCATTCCTATATAACAGCAATGGTAATCATTCAGTCCTATATAACAGCAATGGTAATCATTCAGTTCTTTATAACAGCAATGGTAATCAGTCAGCCCTATATAACAGCAATGGTAATCATTCAGCTCTATATAACATCAAATGGTAATCATTCAGTTCTTTATAACAGCAACGGTAATTATTCAGCCCTATATTACAGCAATGGTAATCATTCAGTCCCATATAACAGCAATGGTAATCATTCAGTTCTTTATAACAACAATGATAATCATTCAGCCCTATATAACAGTAATGGTAATCATTCAGCCCTATATAACAGCAATGGTAATCATTCAGCCCTATATTACAGCAATGGTAATCATTCAGTCCTATATAAAAACATCTGAATATCATCTACATTTCACTGCTGATAAAAATAGTTTAATACACTTGATATGTTAGATTTTTGTGGGCTGTCAGTTGACTTGAAAGCATTGACATATCCAATCTTTCATAAATATTGTCCATTGTCATTGAAATTAAGAAAGTCATTGCATCTCACCTTCAAAGTTATAGTAGATCTTATAATTGTCAATAGAATGATAATGTTTTTAAAAGTAGTTGGGAATACTTTGAGTTAGGAAGGGATTCAGTTTATAAGCTTAATCCACAGAGTAGCTTCATTTTTGTATGGTGTATCTACTATAGTTTAAGGTACGAACAAGGTTTACCCTGTCACATCATTGTTTCAGTGTTCATTATAGTCAAACTGTACAAACTCTATCACAAACAAAAGGTCTTTGTTGCTGTTGCTGTTGCTTCCTAGTAGAATCTGGTTGTTGCTGATCTTAGCTGGCATCAGAAAAGTAGCAGAGAAGAATTAGAAATCATATATTATAAACGTCATATGTGACATTTAAATTTAATATTAAACCTATATGGTTCTTTCGTATGCCAACACGACTCGAGAGTCGCCCAAGAGTTATTCACGACTGTGCTGTCGTGCTTATTTCATTATATTCCCGCTGCTGCTTCAGTTGATTTCAGAAAAAAACAAGATGTGTTTGTGAAACACTACATATGCCCCCAGATTTCCAATTTTACTCCTTTTTTACCCCTATGACCTTGACCTTTGACCTATCTTTTTTGTTGCATATTTATGTTCCTCTTGACTAGACCTATACACTTGCCAAGTAGCAAGTCTACCTTATATAGTTCAAAAGTTATAGCCAAGGTTAAAGTTTCGGACGTACAGACAAACAGACAAACAGACATGACAAAAACAATATGCCCCCGATCCTCGATCTGGGGGCATAAAAACGCTGATGTAACATTTGTCTCAGGTTTTCTTTAATCAAAATTGAACCCTATACCTAAACTCAATTTAAACCTGACCGGAATCATAAGCTTACACTTACCATAATCCAACCTTAACTTTGCGTTATCCCTTAATTAACCCTAACCCTACCAACTATAACATTTATCTTCACCATTGTCATTTGCATTACCTAACCCTTACAATGATATAAATTCGACTCTACCCTAAAGTTTTTGAATTAACCTTAGACTCTTTACCATGATCCTTAATATAACCATAATCTGACCTTAATCCCACCATACTCTAATCTTTACCTTAATGATAGCAGTATTAAGCATAGTTTTGTCTCTACTATTTGATGAACTCATGATTTGATCTATGCAGTTACATGTATGTTTCATGTTTGAGATTGAGCACTGATTACATACTAACATGATGATGGTTAAATTATGACGTCATTTCCGTTTCAAAATAGCGTACTAAATTTTATTAGCTAGGCTATGGAATAGCCTAGCTACATAGATAGTTCTTGGGGGGAAAGTGAGGAGTACGCTAACTTAGTGAGGAGAACGCATGCGTAGAAGACTATTGACCAATAGGAATTTCAGATTCTCGAAAATCAAAATGGCGTCCAGTTTCGTCCTGATAAAACAAGGCGGGGTTTAATTTTTCTGTTTCCTTGTAGAAGTTGAAAAGTATTATAAACATTTACTATAGGTGGTACTGGGAACAGGTTTTGTAGAGGATGATGGGATTGGTATTGCAATATCACTGAGCCAAATTTATAAATATAGATATGACAAAAAGAATAACAACAGTAATGCATAAATTTAAAACCAGAAGTTAATAAATAAAGATGAGGTATTGTGCAATAATCAATAATAAACAAATACTATAAAGACTTTTCAACTGTGTTAAACAAAGCGTGATTGTAGTTTGTGGAGATACTTAGGCAATGGAGAACGAAAGGTGGAAAGAGATAGAATTGCGTTTTTTGCGGAAGAATAAAGAGCTACCGGTGTTTATTTGTGTGTGTAGTAAAAGGTTTATGTTTCGAAGCCAAGTACACCATGAGCCACCACACCCATGTCAATCAAACACGCAATTTTCTATCCAAGGCTATTCCATAGCCTAGCGTATCGTTTTTATTTCATAAAAACCATTATCCGATTTATATCATCCACTTATGTTTATAAAGTCCCCTCGTGTTTTCTAGTTATAGATACATTGACTTATTAAGAAAATTTTTTCTACATGCAGGGCTCTTATACATCAGGGCATTTCACATCCAAACTTGTATGGCAATATCATTTACAAAGCGCATAAATTAAAAAAATGTCCTTCCAAACTTATTAATCCGTTGAACAAACTTATTCATAAAGGATCTAAATACAGCATTTTTGTTAAATCTTTACTTCTTATTTTTGTTGGAAAAAATATTGATCATCTCCTAAATGCTTTACCACCATAACTAAATTTAAATTTTACACCATAGCTAAATTTAAACAATTTTTCATATTGGCATGCGCAGTATTTGGCATTGCACAATATCATGTTCTTCTTTCATAATTGACGATGTTGTTATACCAAATCTATTTAGAAGTATTTCAATTGAAGTTTCATATGTAAGAAGGCTTGATATCATAGTCAACGGAAATTATGTCCTTAGCTAGCTGTCAGTAGCTCCGAGCATTTGTCAAGACAGTACCTGTGTGTATTGTCTTCATGTTTTATGTACTTCATTGTAAGGGTACTCGTCTTGATATGTTGGACTTTTTTTCTAGTTTGATTTTTACTGTGAGTCTTTTTGTGTATTTATTTTTTAGCCATTCACCACACATAGGGGAGGGTTTGGATCCAAGAAAACGAGTTTAACCCCAACGCAATTTTTGCGCCTGTCCCAAGTCAGAAATATGTTGGTCATTGGCTTGTCCTTGTCTTCTTATTAAAATTTATTTTCTTGATATTTGGTTAATTGGATGTGGTTTGTTTCCATTGATTTATTCACTTTTTACCTTTTTGGGGCCATTCAGGGCTTGCTATATGGTGTGAGGTTCCTCACTGTGTTGAAGACCGTACGGTGACCCCTAGATGCTTTATTTTGGGTCGTTTTAACTTGGATATGGGATGTTGTCTCCTTGACATTTACCCCATGTCCTTTCTTTTTCATATGGTCTGCCTGCACAACATTACCATTCACTTCCAGCCCTGTTCCTTCCGCTTCCGGTCACATGACATTAATCCGGCTACATCACCACGTTCCACCACAAATGAACCTTTTCTCGTCCCAATATACTACTTACCATATTGCAGCAAAATAAGTTTTTGTTTAAGTAGTTGGGTAATTTTACTAACACCGTGAAATGGACCTAAAGCACGTTGTATTACTCTATTTTATTAATCTGGTTGGATGGGACGACCTTATTGCTAAGTCTATGTCTATGTCTATGGAAATTCCCGCCCCAGGATATACACGCCCAACATGTTCAATAAATTTAAGTAATAACTACGCTGATTTTCACTGAGCAAGGAGTAATGTTATTATTGTTGTAATATTCTCTGTTTTACGTATCATACCGTTATTTTTTTATGTCATGAAATTTATTTTCAATCCATCAGGTACAAGAAGAAAAAGGACCGAAAAAAGAAATATACCCATGTCGATTTATATGTTAATACTGCATATAAAACAGATGAATTTGATTATGAGAGTTTTATTAGAGACGCTATCGGGGATGAGTATGAAGGTTTAAATCTTGAACTGAACACTGCAGAGGATAATAATGGTGCATCAGCTCTGTACGATAACAAAAGAGATTCAAATCCATATGAAAATACAGACAAGCAAAAAATAATTAATCCATATGTAAATCAAAGTGATGTATCTAGAGGTGACAGTAAGCAAAAAGGACCGTATGCTAGTGTACCTGTTCCCATCATGACGTCTTTCAAAGAATGATTATGTAAATTGTATTGCTATAAATGTATATAACAGGAGTATTAAATATTTAAAAGTTCAATATTTTTAGATGTCAGAGATTTCCGAACTTTGTTATCAGAGTTCAATAAATATATGTCTGGGATATAAAAGTCTCGAAATATATATAATTTCATTTTGCTTTCTCAGTGGTGACTTCAAGATGAAGAACAAGAATAAAACCATTGTCCTACCATATATTATGAGAGACTTTACTCTATATCAATTCATTGTTTATTTATGGCTGGTGTTTGTCTCTCCTGTAGTGTGGAGTCTGTAAAAAATTCCCTCTACAAGATATGAATGTTCTCTATATATTTCACAAGATTTGACGTGTTCAACATGTTCAACATGGTAGGTGTCTTATAAAAAGCAGACAATGCTTACTTGACCGGTGCATTTGAAGTCACCAATGTTTTTTTTATCGGGTCCGTTTAAGATATCTTTGTATGTGTTACTATCTTCATTTTTTTCTGTGTTATAATCATGTCTTTGTGTCTGTGTTTCCGATGTTGCCATTGTCGTTGGATTATTCTTTTCTAGAGAAACGATTCATTTCTCACTTACTTTACCTTATATTGCTCTATATATTTCAATTATTGTGTACTTGTTCTTTAGGGAATTTTACATATCATATTTTAATTATGGCATCTTACTTCTCTCTGTAATTTCCAGCTGTTATTGTGACCATCTGTATATAATGCCTACATTTCATTAATTTATGATGCAAAGTTTTCTAAGAGTGTCCTGTGTTTGTCTATATATGTTGTAATTGTCAACTGCATTGAGAAACTAGTAATTTTGAAGGGAAATGAATGACGGTGACTGTAAGAGCACTTTGCCAGTTTTATTTATGTTTGTTTACGACCCCGCATCCATGGATAAAAGGAACATAGATGTAGCGTCGACAATAAGCAATGAATTCCGGTGCTAAGGGACTTCTTGAACTTACTTAAGGTGTGATAAAAGCTCACTGCTTGAAGGCCTCATGGTGACTTCCAGACGAAGAACAACAATAAAAGCGTTGTTCCATTGCTTAGTTGTACAATTTATTATTAGATACTTTGTCTGATGTGCATTTACTTCATATCCTTTCCTTGTTTATGCTATGGTTAAGATGTGTTTTTGTGAAATAAAAATCGACAGGTCAAATTTAAAAATAATTTCCATACAGCCGAACTTTGTTACATCAACAACATATGTCTCTTATATTCCTAAGATGAATTTTGTACTTAGCTCACAGAAATTTAATTCTATCCTAAAATTGGTCAAATGTCAATCAAAATTGGTACGTTAACTTGTGTTTACTTTGGTGTGTGTTGAAAATCGGTCACTCTCAGATTTTGTAATAATTGCAGGATAGAATTCACTTCTAGTGAGATTCACTTTTATTTATTACTTTATCTTTTTGTACTCTTTATTTAAGATCAAAGAATGCTTTATTATTGCAGAAGTCCACATCTGAAGAATGTAATTGAAATAGATACTTTAAAATCATTTATGACATTTAGACAAGTCATTTAGAAAGTCAATTCTGGTTACGAAATCGTGATTTGGAAACTTGTAATATCTAATTATACAAATGTTTGTTCAAAACTAAGAGTATCTCCTCTTGCATAGCTCTGTACTTATCTGACTTTGGTTTTACTATTGAGGTCCCATTGGTAATTTGTTCTCTACCAGAGTTTACACATATTTTGGTAAATTGCTTTCCAAATGTTTTTATTCTATCTGCACTGAAGAGACATAAGTTGTCGAAATGCGCATATGCAGATTTGAAATTAATAGTAACTTTGGTATTTTGTTATTGTAGCTCTGCACGAGTAATACATTCTTCTGAAGTGTTGATTTATTTCGCATTTGTGTTTGTGCAAATGCCGATTTTTTTAGTAGCGTCAAACAGTGAAACTCCTCATTAGAGGTACGAAATATTAATTTTATGATCGTTTGTAATCATACAACCACTGCCTTGATATTTTTCTATTAATGCTTAGTCAAGAGTTTTTATACCCCCGCAAACAAAGTTTGTGGGGTAGAAATGAATCACCCTGTCTGTCTGTCTGTCCGTCCGTCTGTCCACACTTCTTGTAAGCGCAACTCCTCTTATACCACTTGAAGGATTTGATGAAACTTTACACAAAGGAAGGACACTATATGGAGATGTGCATGAAGGAATATAATTATTGTCCGAAACCAGCAAGGGGAGATAATTTGACTTTGACTTTTCATAGATTCCCTATGTATGAGTTACCTTGTAAGAGCAACTTCTTTTAAACCACTGAAAGGATTTTGATGAAACTTTACACAAAGGAAGGACACTATAAGGAGATATGCATGAAGGAATATAATTATTGTCCAAAACCAGAAAGGGGAGATCATTTGACTTTTGACTTTTCATAGATATCCCATGTATGGTTTACCCTCTTGAGTGCAACTCCTCTTAAAGCACTTAAAGTTGGAACACACCTGTATTGTGTCCTCACCCACATAAATTTGCACTTACCATATAGATTCAGGGTTCAATGAGTAGGGGTATATTTGGTTGCCATTCGGCGACAGCTCTTGTTTTAAATGTTATTAAGAAGACAGATAAAAGATGATGTCAACCTACCATCCCCAGCCCCAAAAAAATCTTTATCAATAATAAATATAGCGAAATAATTATAGACGTCCAATATATGTATATAGCACGAAACACAACTTAAAACATTTGTAACACTTATGCTCATCATAATGTTGTGTTAAGGTTCACTTTTGCCAACTTTCTGGCTTTATTGTAAGTAGCTATTGGATGTAGAAGCATTAGGGATCCAAATAACGTTAGACAGATCCTTACCTGAAATAAATAAAATATCTGTTTTATAATTTATTTGTTAAGACAAAGATCAGTCAGTTTTAGTTTTACAGATGACCATTGTAACGCCCTAAGCCCATTCGGTTTTGATAAAATCTAACATTCGATAGACCAAAGTTTATGACACTTGTAAAATCTGACGGAGAAAAACTGGCCTAATAGTAAAAGTAGAATCAGTTAAAGACAGAAGGGGAATACTACTAACTTTATAAAATACTTTAATATTAGATATTGCAAATTTACAAATAGTCACTTTTCGGACCAGAAACGACTGAGCTGAAAATTTTCTCGGGGACTAATATTCTACCAGCAGAAGCATTGACTGCTAACTGGTACTACAATATAATATAATAAAAGTTCAGTCAATTTTAGTTTCGCAGATGACCATTTCGACAACAGTTTCTGACACTTCTATAGTAAGTATATATATCGAACATATAGAAGAATATAACGAAGGAGGTAAAGAACAAACGAAAGACTTAACAATAACGCCAAAATAAGTCAAAGCTGTAGATTTGTACGAGGGAGATTAAATTTGGATTAAATCTACAGTTTTCGGGCCATCACAGAAGAACTGGACTTGATCACTTCGGGACCTAACAGTCCACCACCTATATATAAATAAATCTAGAAGTTACCGTATACACATATTTTTTCAAATGACCGATGATAATCATTGTCATTTTTACTGGCATGGATTCGAGATGAGAATTACTAAGAGGACACTTATTTATTTGTGAGCCATCAACTTTTATGCATTGGTCGGTTAGTGGTCTCCAAATTATTTCTTAAATTGTATTAAAAAGGCAATATGCAGAACTTAATATCAAAGTAGCAGTGTAAATAAAGCTGAGCATATGCTGTCAAATCACCAGAAAAACATTTGTAGAATACCTAAGGAAAAAAGGATTGGAAATTACAAGAATCGAAGTTCAAAGATGTGGCCAAAACGAGAACACACAAAAACAATGACTTCAATGGCGACAAAACGCAAAAAACCACAAACATTAAAAAGCAATGCATTGACAGTGTGAATTCCCATTGCACTAATTATATTTTCAGAGCACATTTTTAAATCTTTAAGTAAGGGTTATTCTTCCTGTATTAAAATCATTTAACTGGGAGGAATATTTTTCTGTTGTTCTTCAACCAAAAGTTGGGATGTCAGTCTAAATATGAAAAGCATCAGTTTTTGAATCATGTTTTAAGACAATGACAAAAATTATGCCCCCAGAATAAATACTTACACGTGAGTCTATATACATGAAGATGTGCCACCGGTAATGTAATCATAACGCGAGTTAACTTGCACGAGGATGTGCCTCTATATATATAATGATAACGCGAGTTAACTTACATGAATAGCGAAATACCGAAGGTACTGTGAATTTTGATTCTGCATATGCGCATTTCGACAACTTATGTCTCTTCAGTGCAGATAAAATCATAACGTTTGGAAGACCACAAAGTCAAATGTTTTAGAAACTGATAGAGAACAAATTATCAAAGAATGAAGATGTGGCTCTTGATATGTAATGATAACGTGACTTTTATATTTTTTATTTATGTAGGAAGGATAACAGGAAACACCCACAATGGCCAAAAATTACAATCACATGCCACAATCTATAAAAGTTCTTCACAAGAAAAACAATAAATGACAAAAAGAAAAATATAAATAAAAAAAGAACTCAGGATAGCCGGACTTGGTACCGGCACTGGCAACAGCCAGTGGTAGGGTCCGGTTTATGAGTACACAAACCTCCCCCTTCTCTATCCCGTTTCCCTATAGTATAATAAACATACAAATAAAACCCAATACAGGTAAACTACTAACTCCAAGACCACAATCTTGAGAGGAAAAGAATAAAACGTAATTTAGAAAAGATGAGTCAAGGTGTGCTCGCCGCTAAACTGCCGGCTAGCCAAAGGAGCCTAGTCTGCTGGTAAAACACTGTCGTACTACGGAATAAAAACTTCCTGAAGGAAAGAATGTAAGTAAGTCTAAGTTTTTGGATTTCTGACATCTTTTAACACAATCGCCGTAAACATGAGGGTGAAAAATGCCCTTAGTAATAAGATGTTTGCGAGTCGCATCATATTTACATATTAAATGTTCATATCTTCAAAAAACTTCTTAAATGTGTTTATCAATTTGTGAAATCTGTAACCTTGTCGTAAAAGTTTGGATGTGATAATAAGGCTACGTTCATAAAGTCGTCAGGCTTTTACAAAAAATGCAGTTCACCACCTGGCCATGGCGAAACCAGAGACATCTAAAAAAATTTAAATGACCACTTAATTTAAAAATTTTGTTAATATCGAATTCACACTAAAACCATTAAGTAACATTTTTAGCAAAGAGCCTTTTACAGCTATAAACCCATCCACTCACATTTCCTATCACATATTACTTCCTTTGGTAAAATATTATATATTATAGTTAAGAAAAGAAAAAAACAAAAAGGAAGAAAAAAGTACCACCAAGTTAACTTTTGTTGTATGGATTGCAACTAATAAAATTATATTCTATATCTGATAACGTGAGATAAGTTATACTGGATATGTGTAATGATGACGTGACTTAACTTACATGCAGATGTGCCCATGGACGATATGCCATAACGTGAGGTAACTTACCTAAATATGTGTCCCTTGACACGACATGATAACGCGAGTTCACTTACTTGAAGATGTGCCCCTGGATTTGTAATGATAACTTGAATTAAAATTAACTTACATGGAGACATGGCCCCCCGATATATAATAAAAACGTGAGTTAATTTACATGACAAAATGCATTACCCTTGTATGTATTGATAATGTGATTTTACTTACCTCAAGATGTGCCCTGGATATGAAATGATAACGAGATTTTACTTGCCTGAAGTTTTGTCCCTGGACATGTTATGATAGTTATAACTTAGTAATAAGTTTTCCAGGGAAGACATGTGTCGCCTGCGTAATAACGCAAAAGGATATTTTTAGTTCCATTAAACAGGAAGTGGGCATGCAAGAAATCAAAGACCCCCCTATTACATAGTATATGTTCCCATACAGATACTCCATGCCAAATTGCAGGAGGCAGGAATATGTGGTTCCTGACAAAAACATGACAGAAATTTTCAAGATTCGAAAAATATTCTAAGTTCCTTCAAACAGGAAGTGGGAATATGAGAGATCCAAAACTCTATTACATAGTAAAGGTCCTCATACTGACACCCCCTGCTTAATTTCAGAAAGCTGGGATATGTGGCTCCTAAGAAAAATGTGACAGAATTTTTTTTTGTGACGCCCATTAGCAAAAATATTCTAAGTTCCCAATCGGGAAGTGGGCATGCAAGAGATCCATAATTCTATTACATGGTATAGGTCTCCATACTGATACTCCATGATAAATTTCAGAAGGCTGGGATATGCGATTCTTGAGAAAACTGTGACAGAATTTTTTTGCGACCCTGATAAGCAAAAAATAATCTAAATCCCGTCAAACAGGAAGTTGACATGTGAGTGATCCCAAATTCTGTTACAGGGTATAGGTCCCCATTCTAATATTCCATATTGAATTGCAGAAGGCTGGGATTTGTAGTACTTGAGAAAAACGTGAAAGAAATTTTCAAGACGCAAAAAATATTCTAAGTTCCGTCAAACAGGAAGTGGGCATGGGAGAGATTCAAAACTCTATTACACGGTATAAGTCTCCATACTGATACTCCATGCAAAATTGCAGAAGGCTCAGATGCACGGTTCTTGTAAAAATGGTAACAGAAACTTGTTGTGACGCCGACGCGTACGACGACGCAAGACGACGGATAGTGATCCCTATATCTGAGGGGGTGAACAGGGGGGTACCTCTCTCCTTTCTCCCGCCCCTTCTTTCCTTTCTCCCGCCCCTGTCTCCTTTCTCCCGCCCCTTTCTCTTGTCTCCCGGGTTTTATTACTAATGAAACATTAAAACCTACGATAAATAGTTCATTTTACTGCAAATCGAGCGAATGTCTTAAATTTTTATAGTTTAAAAACCATTTTGTCCTTTTACTGCTGATGGAAGGTTACTCCTTGAAACATGTGTTTGCCAAAAATAAAACGACAGCCGGGTAAGAATCTCCTGTTATGTATGTATCAATCTTTATGTTAGAAATTATTTATCCAAAGTTAAAGTCGTAGCCATGAACAAGTGAAAGCCGATACTAAAGAACAGTGCTATAGATCTAGGATCATCTAGTCTATTTGTAAATACGTCATGCAAGTCGCAAGTTGCAAGACTGCAGCATTACTGGTCAACCAACTTGTGATGACGACCATAGAATTAACGGAGCGTAATTTCATAAATGTTTCCTCGATCATATCCCTGGAGGATTATTTTTCTCATATTTGGAATGTTACTTTAGCATATCGTATGAGGTGAGATACATGTATACGCAGTATCTGCCGCATAGACAGATGGGATGCTGCTACCCATGAATGTGAAATAAACGATAGGAAAACTGAAATCATTACGTTTGTCATTGATTCTAATTTTAGTCAACAGTCTTCTTTAATTTCGAGAAACAATTCTAAACATAAGGCCAACTTTATGTATTGTCTTAAATTTCGGGATACACAACTGAGATGTAAGTACTAATAGAAATATATAAGTTATTGAGTGAAAAAACATCTTCTATGTTTAGAAAAAAAAATAGCAACGGACTTTTTCTTATCTTCAGTAGGTTTTATATAAACTCTGATTTCATAAAAATGTAGAAACAGATTGGTTAGCAGGGTTGCACAGAGATCTACATTAAAAATGCATATAAACTACTTATACAACTTGTAAAATTACTTGTAAAATGATGAAACCATTTTATTTACAATTTGGTTATTTAATTGTTGTTATTCAACCCCTGAAAACAAATATTGACAATTCGTTACATCTGCATGTCATTCTTAAACTGATAGCTGACTTAAAGTAAATGAGAACCGAACCGTCAGTCTACAATTAAGATTGATTGTATTTGAGCGGACGTCAAGTCAAGAAAAAAAAATAAACAAATAACTAAATACCGAAGTTACTGTGAATTTATTTTCTGCATATGCGCATTTTGACAACTTATGTCTCTTCAATGCAGATAAGATCTAAACGTTTGGAAGACCATAAACTGAAAGATGTTTAATAACTGATAGAGAACAAATAAATGTTAAGGTGCAGTTTATGGTGGATAAACTTCCAAAATCATGAATATCAAAGGATAAATGTTTTTTCATGTATTTGTCTTCGGGTCACTTTATGATACATGTTATATATAGCACAGGAGTCTGAAATATAGAATGTAAAAAAACCACTGAGCTACGAGAACTTTCTCGTAGCTCAGTGTTGTACATTCTAGAGAAAATAACCGCTATATTGATACGATTTCAGACTCCAATACCAGTTAACAATAGACCACATAATTGAGATCACTGTCTTTCCAATGTATTCAGCAACATTATGCTAATATTTCACAGTGATTCAATAATAACAAAAAAATTAGTTTGCACAGAGTTTTCAATGCTGCTCCGACGACTGCAATGCAGCATTGCCTGAAAATTACAACACAGCCTGCTACGACCGAACTTTTTCGAGGTCGTATAAAAGATGTAATTTTTCATAGTGCTGAAAAATCAGCATAACACAAACGTTTCCAATACCCTATCACAGTGAGTCTGATAGTCTTGTTGAAAATCTGAGACTATGATTTTCTTACTGCATCATTTTCTAAACAGTTCGAAATCAGTGCACTACTCCAGTGATTTATTCGATAATTGAAAGTCAAAGTACATGTACGAAAACAAAATAATTCCAAAAACTAGTCTTTTTCATGGTCAAAAGAGAGTGAAATTATGCACCATGGACCAAATTGAGCAATTTCGTGTCGTATTTTTATCTGTATTTTACCTTTTTCCGGTGATTATTTTGTTGCCACTACTAACACTTGTAACCCTTGTAAGATTTGACGCCTCAAACATGTACATATCTACACTGAAAAAATATTTTGATGCAACAAAACACAGCAAAATGACGAAAAATGTCATGAGTCAATAATAAAAAAAAAAAACAAGTGTGGCAAAAAATGGATGAGAAAATATTTTTTTCACAAACAACGTTAAAATGTATCATCAGAAAATGTGAACTTTAGGATGGATATTGAGCAGAGCTTGCTGACATTTTTATGCTGGACATTTTGCACAAATTTCAGCATGACAGCAGAGATGGTGGTTTCTCTGGAGGGTCATAAGAATCAAAAACGGAGACAAAAACCTAAGATTTAAATATATGCATCAGATGTTCCATTGCCTGGCTTTACCACTTTGTTGCAATCATACTTTCATTGTTTATTAGATACTGCAGTTTAGATTCGCTGATATATAATGAAGAGAATTTGCAATAAAATTAATTTCTTGTTGTGAAAATATATATCATATATCAGCTAACACATATCCAAGCAACAACAAAAAAGGGCCAAAAATAAAGCAATGGCGGCGTGTACCCATAAAACAGGAATCTCTACATGTACTCCAGAAGGATAGTCCTGATTAGATACACACGTGGAACCAATCTAACTGTCATTGAAATACCATGCTTTAAGTTATATTCGATTTATGTAATAAAACCTGAATAAACTAACAAAATCAAAGTCTATTATCGTTTGTGAGATAGAACTGACATTAAAAAGGCAAAACTCTCTAGTATCTTCCACAAGGCAATTAAAAATCTTTCAAGTGACAGTATCGCTCACCTTGACCATGGTTTACATAACAGGCCATGTTAAAGGGTAAAATAAACTATCTTTATACTCGTTCAAATTTTTCCAGCAGTGTAAAGATGTAAAGTGATTCTAGACGGTCGAGTGTCAATATATATTTCACGCTGGCGGCCATCTTGGCTAGTTTTTGAACCCGATAAAACACCTTAAATACTGAGGCCAAGTTTGGTTCAATTGGCCAAGTAGTTTCACTCGTCGGCTAAGATCTCTGAATATGTTCCTATAGAGTCCCATGTTAAAACTGTGCTAACCACTGGCGATCATTTTGTTTGAATTGCGAATCTGAAAGAACTTTTTTTTACCTGGAACTATGTAAAATTATTTAGTTCCCATTGGTCCATTTGTTTGAGAGAATAAGATTCATGAATGTATTTCCATAGGATCCAATGTTAAAAAGTATATTTTATTTGTGCATAATAACGTGAACCCCCCCAAGCCATTTTTGCAAATGAGCTATCATAAGAATATCGTGACCAATTGCCACCTATTGGCTCGTTAGTTTCAGAGGCAAGATTTGAATGCGTCCCTGCATGGTAAATTGTATCCTGCTGGCGGCCATTTTGAATAAAGTTAGAACACGTAAAATGCCTTTTTGGCAGGGACCATCCAAAACTATTGTGAACAAGTTTGGTTCCAAGTTACCCAGTAGCTCGGACGAATGATGACAGCTGATAAAAATCAGAAAACGCACCAAAGGTGCGAAAGCCGAGTTGCGAACATTTGTTATTTTCATGATTACATCATCGGATAGGCACATAGTTGCATATCAGCATATAAATTCTTTTATTTCAATCAGAGATGATTTATAATGAAAATTTTGAGGAAGTTTGACTTTGTCCTAACTTGAACTAAAGTCAAAACATTCCAAGTTCCTTTCAAAAAAAACTTTGGGCAGGGGTTCTCCCTTAAAATCTAGTTTTATTATTGCTGAAATTGAAAGTGTGTATTAGAATAC
>MJUU01023303.1:243876-259596 GCA_002080025.1 Modiolus philippinarum
CCTTATAATCCAGGTTACATACATATTGCTGAAATCAAAACATTCCAAGCCCCCCCCCCTTTTCAAAAAAAAAATGGCAGGGGTTCCCCTTATAATCTAGTTTATACATATTTCAGAAATTGTGAAGCATAATTATTTTTGGAAAGATTCAGTGTTCTGGTTTGGTTTCCATGGCAACTAAAAGCTCCACTATCCATTACAACCCATTTAAGACCACCATCCAAAAGAAATTGTGGCAGGGGTTCCCCTTATAATCCAGGTTATACATATTGCTGAAATCATTTTTAAAACCATCCAAGTCCCCCTTTAAAAATAAAGATTTGGCAGGGGTTCCCCTTATAATCTAGTTTATACAAATATCTAAAATTGCGAAGAAAAATATGTAGCAGAATACTGTTTTTCTAAGATTCAATCTTCTTGTTTGGTTTCAATAGCAACTGAAAGCTCCACTATCCATTAAAACACATTTTAGACCAACATTCAAAAAAAATTTGGGCAGGGGTTCCCCTTATAATCCAGGTAATATGTATTGCTGAAATCAAAACATTCCTTTTATAAAAAAAAAATTGGCAGGGGTTCCCCTTATAATTTAATTTATATTGTGATGGAAAATATGTAGCAGAACACATTTTTTCAAAGATTCAGTGTTCTGGTTTGGTTTCCATTGCAACTGAAAGCTTCACTATCCATTACAACCCATTTCAGACCACCATTCAAAAAAAATTTGAGCAGGGGTTCCCCTTATACTTCAGGTAATATGTATTGCTGAAATCAATAATTTACAAAAAATCAGAATACACAAATGTATTTTTTTTCATCTAAGATTTTATTTTTACTGGACATTGCAAAAAAACTTTTAGTAATATTGAGTACTTCTTCATATTGAATTAATTACCTCCCTTAGTTTTATTACCTCCCTTTTTTAATTCTGACTTTTCATTCAATCTAATTTTTAAGTTGTTGACACAAAAAAGTGTGTTGGTGAACATAATTAGAACTATAAAATGAATTTACATGTTCTAGGAATATAAAAACTACTTTTGTATGAAGAATAAATTTTTTTTAGCTATTATCAAATAATACCGAACATGTGATTTTAGGCTTTATTGAAATGTTTAATTTTTGTTACATTTTTAGAAGTTGTGACCTTGACCTTTGTTGCATAGACCTCAAAATCGATAGGGTTCCTCCTCTAATCATAACTCATGTCTATGCCAAGTTTCATTTGGATGTGTAATGTGGTTCTTGAGATATTGTGTGGAACAACGGCAGTAGAATACCGAAGGAACAAGGGAAGCGATGACTACAAAAATCGAAGTCCAAAGACATGGCAGAAACGGTAACAGATAAAAACAAAGACAAAACAAGGACGTGAGACAGCTACAATGTACGGAAATAAAAAGATAACATTTAGAACTAAGGCACTCATAGTGTGAACTCCCATGAAAACCGGGAGTGACATCAGGTGCTCCGGAAGGGTAAGCATGTCCTGCTCCGCTAGCGGCACCCGTCACACTATCAGTGAGTCAATCCGGGGTTGAGTCAAATCCGGTTATGTCAAATCCGTGAAGACGTGAAATCTAGCTGAAAATGTCCGTTTTCATTTGGGACACAGACACGTCATATCTGTCAATGATGTCACGGTGACGGCCATAGAATTTCTGAAGGGATGAAAGTAACAAAGGCTGAACAAATCCCTGACTAAGCAGCTTTTGGGACAGTGTTTTTGCTCTAACTAAAAAGTCACTGTATAAACTGCATGCCCGACAGTAACGAATCAACTGTGAAATGTACACTCCATAGGCTGGAGAGGCAGGTATATTGCTGCTCAGAAAGGGAAAGTTCACAATTGGGAAGTTAAAATCATCACGTTTGTCATACAGCTTAGATTTCAAACGTCCATTTTCGTCAATGTAAATTAAAAGATCTAAATACGAAGCTGAAGTAGGTGTATCGGTAGTCTCTTTAATTTCAATGGAAACGAATAAGTCAAATTTTTGTTCTATTTTTAGAATTTGTGACCTTGACCTTTGTCGCACAAACCACAAAATCAATAGGGATCTTCCTCTAATCATAACTCATGTCTGTGCCAAGTTTCATTTAGATATGACATGTGGTTCTCAAGATATCATGCGGAAACCAAAAGTTGACGCCCGGACGCCCAGACACCATTCATCAAATTATAAGCCGAGATCGACTTCGTCGCAACTCGGCTAAAAAGTGATGGCAATGGCAAAAGCTCATCCAGGATATATTCTGAATTTCGACACTTGGTATTCAAAGAACCAATAAAAATAAATATATATGTTGTGTACAAGTTGTGATTTTGTACAAGTTATAACTTGTACAGAAATATTGTACAAGTTGTTCTGATATCTATACTTTACTGATATTATTTGAGCCAGCAAATTTTCTGCAACAGATTTGAGATAAAAGACATGTGTGCTAAGAAATTCAAGCCTTAGACTAATGTATCTCATAATATTCCAAAACCAAAATCAAGAAATAAGAGTACAATAAGGTTGCAAATATCGCTATGCTTATTTTAGAAAAAAAAATATTTGTTTCGTGCTAAAATGCATTTATTTTTAAGCCATGGTGATTCAGTAACATTGCTTCAGTTATGGCGATGTTACATATACAATAAATTTGTTTGAAATGTAGAATACATTTGTCAGAATACTTGATCAACTGAAGGTATTACACATTTTTTCATAACTTGTACAAAATTTTCGTAGATCATGTTATAACTTGTACAAAATTACAACCTGTACACAGAATATATAATAATTGTTACACGACAAAAAGGGGCTTACGAGAAAAACATTGTATTTGTAGCAAAGATAAATGAGTTCTGAAAAAAGACTAAAAATGGTGTTCGCTTTCGCGTGTTTTACCCTTTTTGTTTGTTTGTCTGTTTGATTTGTTTTGTGTGCTTCTTTGTTTGTTTTGTTTTGTTTTTGCTTTTGTATTTGTTTTTTTTTCCTTTTTTTGTTTCTTTTTTTGTGTGTTTTTTTTTGTTTTTGTGTATTTTTTTATGTCCAATAAGCTCAATGGAGACATTTTATGTGAAATTTAAAATCACTTTAATATTTGTGCAATAATGAAACTGACCAACTGTAAAAAAACAGTGGTTGAAATCACTGATTTTAACCAAAAAGCAGCCTTACGATCGGTATAGAGCAGCATATCACTTTTTTACTATGACGGAATGTAATATTCTTTCAAACACATTAATGCAACATCTTATGGGTTTGAGTTTGCCGTCCTGTGCATTTACATTACATCTTCCTAGAACAAGTAAACCCTTGATGAAGTAATGATAATCTGAGTTTCGAGAAAGTTGTTTGTGGGCGTTTGTGTGTGTGTGTGTTTTATTTTTTTTTTGGGGGGGGGTATTTTTGTCTTTGTTTTTTTCTTTGGCTATTCATTGTCAACACTGTTTTGAAGTTTTTTATTGCAAAAATTTAATAGAAATAATCGTTTTGGTTCTTACTTTTTATTTTATATACATTTTTATCTCCCTTGCCTGGCCATTTTCTCCTTTCTCCCACCCCCTCTCTCCTTTCTCCCCCTTTCTCCTTTCTCCCTTCTCCCTTAAGCCTGTCCACCACCTCATATGTCGCCACCGCGTGAACGCAGGCGATACAATAACGTGACTTTTATTTATCTGAAGATGTGTCCCTGGATATGTAATGATAACTCGACTTTACTTACCTGAAGATGTGCTCCCTGAATATGTAATGTTAACGTGATTTAACTTACCTGAAGATATGCCCCTTGTTATGTAACGATAACGTGAGTAAACTTACATGAAGATGTGCTCCTGGATATGCGTTATACCAACGTAAAAACACATACTGTAATGTAGATACAGCACCACCTATTGTACTGCCTAATCCATAGATAAAACCAGAATGGTGTACAGGATATCTAAAATATAAAGTTGTACTCTTCTCTTGGTCAATTCTTTTGTCATTCTCCCCGGTAAAATTAGTATCTCCCATCAGGAGATGTCCAATATACATTTTTGACAAGGCATGAACATTTTTAAAAAATTTTATGAAGAAAAAAAATTAATAGAACACATTCTGCTTGATCAACAATCTGAATAAGATGGCTTATTCAATTTTCAATTGTCGGCTTTTTCATCTCTATTTTAAAACAATATTTTCAGAATATTGAACATCAGACGTTGTACATCTGCTTGTAATGTGTCACAGTAATTTGCAGTTATTTAACAAGTAATACTGTCTTCAATACTGGAAGACAAATATCTGAGACTGAGGATTTTTGAAGGTTGTAAGTTCAAAGCGAATCTTTCCATAGTAGACATTTTGGTGTATCATGCTTAATTTTGGCTTTCCTTTAAAAAAACCTGTTATTCTAGCATTCTGTTATATAATGCCCCGATTTTTGTCAAGTTTTCTTACAATCAACTTGATGAATCCTCAATAGACGTTTAGTTTACACTATGAGTTCCTTAGTTCTAAATATCGTCTTTTTATTTCCGTGCATTGTAGCTGTCTCACGTCCTTGTTTTGTCTTTGTTTTTCTCTGTTGCCGTTTTTGTCATGTCTTTTGGACTTCGATTTTTGTGGTCTTCGCTTCCCTTGCTCCTTTGATATTCTACTGTCGTTGTTTTATGTGAAGTATTGTCTTTTTGTTCCTTTGTAAGGCAACGGATGACAGTTTTTGTAAGAGTACTTTGCCTGATATTTTATGTTTATTGACGATTTCGAAACCATGGCAAGAAGAGACATTGATGTAGCGTTGCTCGACATCTAGCAGATGAATTCCTTCGAAACCGATGCAAGAGGCTGTATTGAATTTACTTTTAGGTATCAAAGTTTGATCATTGTTAATTGTTTCTTCAAGATAAAGAACAACGTTAAAAGCGTTATTCCATTTTTAATTAAACCTTTTCTATTGCTCAAATGCAAATGGATCGGGCACAATTTATTCTCTATTTCGTATGTACCGAAAAAAAATTCTTTGGATTTTCAAATGTCTCCTAAAACGCACTGCTATATTAATATTAAATTAAATATTAAAATATTAAACTACTTATGACGACAGACAATGTTTATCATTCACGAAAAGGGAAAATTATCATTACTTACGTCGTGACCGAAAATGTAGCAAATGATGAATGAAAGAACAGCCGTGCCAATGTAAAGAGTAAAAATTCAGCATACAGAGTTACTTCTGATTTAATTATTGTGATGCCATTTAATACAATCACCAACAAACTCAGGATCGTTAGATTTAGAACTTGTTCTTTCAGCTTGGTTTCTTTAAGACTACCACGACCTGTAATGAGAATTTTGTTATTTTCAATTTATCTGTATGTCAAATAAAATTGAATTGAAACGTTCCGGTTAATTTTGTACATAGTCACAACAGAGAATTTTCGGTATTTGGTGGTATTTCATTCGATCCGTTCTAGCTTGTAACGCAACTTAATCATGTTTTTTTCAACTGTTCTTTGCTCTCCGTCATTCACCTGGAAATATTCTATGATCTTTGCTGATTATAACATGTATCAATTGGCTGGAGTCACTACAAATTAAAAGGCACTATTTTTTATAGTAGTATTTTCGAGATCTGTCAAACATTGGCGTATTGAAATAGTGTAGTACCCCCTGACAATATTATGGCTTTGACATTTAACACAATCTGGGCATACAGAAGCTATAGTTAGTCGTCATATAAATTGGAGATTGATGCATCATTAAACCTGGTTAAACTAACCATTTTATTTATAAAATGCCCATTCCAAGTCGGGAATATGACGGCTTGCCAAAAATGTTCTGTGTTGGATTGTGTTTCCATGATTCAGTCGAATGTTATACGGATTTGCCTTACTTTCCTTTGATCGATTCGGACTTTTGTTGTCACTTTTATTTGAATGCATCGAGCTTGTTTCTGAACACAAAGAGACAAGTGATGAATTGATTACCATTTTGATTTTAGCTTTTCCCCTTTCCCACTCTTTGCTTCGTTTCCTGTTTGCCGATGTACAAGACCTTCAAGGGAAAAAGTGGAATAGGGAAAGTGGTACCGAAGTTACATTTTATATACTGGTATTTCGCCAATAAGGCTGACTAACCCGGATTATATACAATGTAATGTTAATGTCATCCGAAATAATAAGCCCTATCTTATCCTTGATCGGTCTTTTAATACTTATGCCATGATTTTTGTTTGTTAACAGCAAACTGCCTTGTTAAGAATACCCTCTTTGACATTTATTGCACTACTTTTGCTATACTTGAAGCAGTTGTCCTCAGTATTACGTTGTACATCGACATATACTGTATATAATGTCTGTTACACTTTTTGCAGTCCTATTTAATAACATCATTAATTGATCCCTGGTATGGGGCTGTGATTTCAGTTACATCCTTTTGATAATGATGCCTTCCATGTGAGGCACTGCCTTTATACCCTTTTCAGTCCGGTTTGATAATATAATTTGCAGTCGTCGTTGTGGGACAGTTACAAAAATGTACTTCGAAACTTTTGTTCAGTCCTGTTTGGTGATATCATTAGCTAATATACTCGGTATTGGGCTGTGGCTTTAGACCCTTTTCTCCCCAGTTTGATAGTATCACAAGTTAATATAATCGGTATTGGGCTGTGGCTTTAGACCCTTTTCACTCTAGTTTGAGAGTATCATTAGTTAATATCCTTGGTATGAGAAAGTGACTTTTAGACTTTTTCAGTCCTGTTTGATAATATCATCAGCTG
This sequence comes from Modiolus philippinarum, assembly GCA_002080025.1. Classification (NCBI taxonomy): domain Eukaryota; kingdom Metazoa; phylum Mollusca; class Bivalvia; order Mytilida; family Modiolidae; genus Modiolus; species Modiolus philippinarum. The sequence continues at coordinate 250,630 of MJUU01023303.1, forward strand.
ATATTTTCGGCATGGGCTCTGGCAATAGACCTTTTAAAGTTCATAGCCATTATACTTGGTATGAGGCAGTGTCCTGTTTGATAATATCATTAGCCGATTTCCGCGATATGAGGCAGTGACTTCAAACATTTTTCGGTCCTGTTTGATAAAATCATTAGGTGATATCTTCAGTATGGGGCAGTGAGTTTAGGACATTTTTTTGTCCTCTTTTATTGCATCATTAGATTGTGTCCTCGGCATTGGGCAGTGACTTTTATACTTTTCGAGTCTATTTAATATATAACCATATTGTATTTTAGGATCTGAGGGGGTAAATCGTAGATTTTACTGTCACAAACAGAGTTTTCTGGCAACGCGTTAGCGGAGTCGGAAAACGGTTGTTTGTGACAGTAAAATCTTAGATTTACCCCTAAAGATCCTAAAATACAGTTTGGTTATCTGTATTCTAATGCAAATCCAAAAAAGAACGTTTTAACTCGATTTTAAGAAGTTTGGTATGCGTCTGCGCCCTTACTTTGCTATTGGTTCCGACGGTAAATCGTGGATTTTACACCCTAAAAAATCATGGCGCCATCCAATCAAAATTAGCATTACAAACATAAGTGCATTAGAATTAATAATATCACTAGCTGAAGTTCTCGGTATGAGGCAGTGACGGACTTTTTCTAGTCTTGTTTGATAATATCAAAGGGTATATCTTAAGTGTGTATGTTTTCCGTTAGTTCGTCTGTTGGTCTGAAATATCTTATAGAGTGGTTAAATCTGTTAAATATTGCATAATAGAAATTTTGTATTGCACTTGTGAATAAAACTTTTTAGTTGGTACCAATATTGCCTTTCATTACTTTGTCATGTGAAATAGTTTTAATACCTGAAAAAAATTGACAATACTTTTAGATAGTAAGTGATATTGATTTCATCATTCACTTTGCATTCTTCGTGGCAATTTAAAAAAATATATTTAAATAATTCAGCGATACAGGAAGAACATGTGCTATTCCAACATGCAATTATAAACAAGCGCAACTTGCTTTTGATTAAAGCCTTTGATTTTAGCCACAATTTGCAAAGTGTAATTTTTAAAATTGTAAATGGTGGGAAAATTGAATCCCTCGCTAACACTACGTTAAACACTGAAGTATACAATTGTTATTATAATGATTTATTGTCAAAATAGTTCTACTGTTCAAAATTTTAAAACAAATATTGTAACTTCATGCAGATAATAAAAATGTTTTTGTAGTAAGAAGTTTGTGCCATAATATTCATTTTCATTTTAATCCAAAGTATATGAAAATTAAGTTAGCCCTCTATTCGACCTCGTATTGAGTCTACTCCTTTTTGAGAAATATAGAAAACGGCTGTAGTGACTATTGGTCCCTTTGTCGGGCAACGGATGACAGTGTTTGTAAGAGTACTTTGCCCTACATTTTATGCTTGTTGATAACCCTGCATCCATGACAAAAATGATGTAAAACAGGGGATGGAGGTAGCGTTGTTCAAAATTTAGAAAGTGAATTCCACTTAAACCGGTGACAGGGGCCGTCTTGAACTTACTATGAGGTGAGAGTGTTTGTTCTTTGTTGAAGGCCTCATGGTGACTCCAAGATGAAGAAAACAATCAAAGCGTTGTTCCATTTGCTTAATCTTACCACTTTCTTATAGGGATTTTGTCTATGTACATTTACTCCATATCCATTTATTTATTCAAACTGCTTATAGTGTGGCGTTTGTCTTAACAGTTTGTTACAACTCTTCGTGGTCAGGCATTCCGTATTACCACACGACTGCCCTGCAACGACAGGCTATTCACCCACCCTCCAAAAAAAAAAAAAAAAAAAAAAAAAACAATACACGGGGACGCGCATGCTCAACTTTTTACGCAAAGCCCCTTGAACTACTCTAGATGACGGGAAACACATGACAGAGGGTATCACACCATTCCGCGCCACTACGAGTGGTAGGGTATAAATGGTTAGGGTTTCATTGGGCCATCTTAACTTTCATTACAATAGCACTGATTTTTTTGTATCTGAACATCCTCTAGTGTAATACTAATTGCAGTATTTCTTAAAAAAAAACAAAAAAAACCCAGAATATTCTTGGTCTGTGAAGTAAAAATGTTTTCTTATTCTTTTACTACTGAGCGTCAAAAAATTGCCTTATTGGCAGGTAATGGTTAGGTGTACTTTTTACATAAATTAATATTATCCTTTGGATAGGAAAGTCAATGAATGCCCTCTCGATTGACATTTGTTGAGATATAGTTATTGCTATTGCTAACTACATTTTGTAGCTTTCTCTGGCTTGATCATTGTGCACGTTAATGTTCTTGCATTTTGTCATCAGAGTATAAACTTAAACTGTCCCTACTTTACAATAAAAGCTTGAAAACCAAGATGACAAAAAAAAATATTGATAAAAATATGATGGTACATATAATTTATGGTAACGGGATTAACTCATAAAAGGCTTGTTTCCTGGTGTTTTTTCGAGTTCACACTATTAGTGCTTTAGGTTTTAGTGTTGTGGTGGTGTTAGTGTGTTTGGTCGGTGTGTGGTGTCTTTGGTCTTCCGTCTTCTGTTGTTCTTGCTTTTGTCTTGCCTCTGGACTTTGATTTATGCAATTGTGTGCTTTGTTCCTTCGGTATTCTACTGCCGCTGTTTCCATTGGCACTTTAACAATTGTGTCTGACAATAATTTCATATACCAATATACTATGATCTTTGAAAAACAGAAGGGAAATGCTTGAAAAATCAAATATTTTCACATAAAATGATATTATAATTGAAAGAGCATTATTTTCAGGTCTGAGACTTAAATTCATCAGTTCTTGTTTTAGTGCGACATTAAACAGAACAATAGAAAAACAAAATATAATAATTTGACTTGTGTGCAGCTTCTCAATAATAATATAATCTATACCTGTGCAAAGTTTATGCTGGCATTCGGCAACTGCTCCTGGTATGAGTGCCAACAAGATGGCGGAAAGCAAAAAATTCCCAAAGATGTTGGTGAAATAGCTGACTGAAAAGACACAATTATCAGCAGAATTAACATTAGAAACTGTTAGTAGAGTTTAATCTGTAGTAGAAACTATAAATAAAATATCCTAAGTATATATCAACAATGAAAGATCTTAAAAGGGTAGATGAAATAAATACAATAGGAGGCAATGACTTATTAAATGATTTTTATTGACTCGAAATTCAATTAAACATCAGTTTTACAGTTTAAAACTAACGATTATCTCTCCCATGCATAGCTCTGTCCTAAGCTGAATTTTGGCATTTCTATTTAGATCCTTTTGGTTATTTTACACGTTTCTCGGTTAATGAGCTTCCACAAATGTTTGATCTGCACCGATTTGACAAAGGATGTGGAAATGCGCATATGCAGAAAATAATTAACATTAACTTCGGTATTTTGTTATTTATACAATGCAACATTTAAAGTGTTATTTATAACAAGTAACAAGAAATGTAAGACCTTGAATGTTGCATCATGTAGAGCTACATCAAGGATTATAGAGAGGTGCCATACATAGTGAAACTCGGAGCAGACGTGTTGTTGTTCTTCACAACCTGCCTATAAACCTGTTGACATTGAGATTATACCGGTACAGTGCAGGGTTTTGAAAGTTTTTCTACAGTTTGTTGTTTACGCCCTCCTCCTCTGTGTTGCCTTTGACTATTTTTCTGTTAATATCTGATATTTTTCATATGTGAAAAATTTTGAAATAGTTGACATGATACACAAAGCGTCATCAGAGACAAACACGTTTTAGTGTTACCTTACCACAAACACAAGGAAGCATGATGATAGTATGGTTACAAAACACATATATAATTTCATAAGAATTCGTTTAACATACCTTTGTCTGGAAAATCATCTTCAAGTCGTTGGTTTATCATTCCAATATAAGTAAATAGAAAAGTCAACATTACTGCAAACCATATGAAAAATGTCATTGTTATAGTTTGACACAAACTCTGTCGTAAACTCTGTTTGCTTGGATCAGAATGCAAATCTGTAAATAATATCAGAAGGTCGTTAAGGAATATAACCAAAATGTATTAATTATTTGGGGTAAAGAAGACAAACACACATTCTATATATGCAACAAGATATGCAGTCATGAGTTTTTTTCACTCTTTCGAGCTGAATCGCATGAAATTATACTTTATTTAGAGTTTTTTTTTGCTTAATCAATAGAGAAAGTAATTTCTTTTTAAACATCACGTAATCACAAATCAAATAATCTAAATTTTAATACTTCATTTTTGCTTTAATTCATGAAATTAGTACATCACAACGTCTTGAAACGCCTTTGAAAGGATATGAAGAGAAAAAAAATTTCATTTTGTAATTTTTAAAGATTGAATTTAAACAGCAAACAAAAAAAAAACTTTCATACCTTATAACGCAACATCTAAACCCATCCGAAAGGGTATTATGAAGTAATTTGAAGAAAAATATTTAGGTAATTTGTAGAGTGTATTTAAACAGAAGAATCGATGTCTCAAGAGTGAAAAAAAATTGAAAATGATAATGACTAGTAATTTTGAAATGTCATTTTCGTTTCAAACATGAAAATACTAAGACATAAGTTTGCACTTCTGAAGATGGACATTTTCGACAACTTCTGTATTTTGAGTAACCTTGCTGCGATTGGATGCATGTTATTTCTGCTTATCAGTCTACCGATTGGAATCCATGCTTACTTTCAAAAACACTTGAAAAATATATCTTATGGGCTACCTCTCTGCATGTAAACTTGGCATTGAAATTTACTATTTAATATTTTACGAAAGGATATGGAGTAAATGAACATGAGACCATAACACATATGTTTACTCAAACTGCAATAATTTTAATGAGCTGTATGGCCATTTCGGAAAATAATTCCTCATCAGCAGCACTAGACCCCAAACAAAGGAAATCCATAATTTCAAAAAGTGTTTGAAATGCATAAAACCAAACGAAATCCGAATAATCAGTAATATCAAATATTGCTAAGCACAAAACTACGATGGAGGGAGTTAATCCTTAGGGTTTAGAACTTACATAAATTTAGATAATAGTAATTGAAGAAATTGTACACATGAGATATTATCTCATGTACAAGTACACCATATCTAAGAAAAATAAAGAGCATACATCTCTACCACGGGAATTGTTTTACCAGCTCCACACTGCAATAAAAGACAAACTCATGTATTAAATATTTTACGAAAGGATATGGAGTAGATGAACATGAGACGATAACACATATGTTTACTCAAACTGCAATAATTTTAATGAGCTGTATGGCCATTTCGGAAATTAATTCCTCATCAGCAGCACTAGAACCCAAACAAAGGAAATCCATAATTTCAAAAAGTGTTTGAAATGCATAAAACCAAACGAAATCCGAATAATCAGTAATATCAAATATTGCTAAGCACAAAACTACGATGGACGGAGTTAATCCTAAGGTTTTAGAAATTTCATAAATTTTGATAATAGTAATTGAACAAAGTGTACACATGAGATATTATCTCATGTACAAGTACACCATATCTAAGAAAAATAAAGAGCATACATCTCTACCACGGAGAATTGTTTTACCAACTCCACACTGCAATAAAAGACAAACTCCTGTATTAAATATTTCACGAAAGGATATGGAGTAAATGAAGATGAGACAATAACACATATGTTAACTCCAACTGCTATAATTTTAATGAGCTGTATGGTCATTTCGGAAATTAATTCTTCATTAGCAGCACTTGAACCCAAACAAAGAAATCCATAATTTAAAAAAAAATATTTAAAATGCATTTAACTTAACGAAATCAGAATAATCAGTAATATCAAATATAGCTAGGGACAAAACTACGATGGAGGGATGTTACAGCACATATTGTCACCCCAGCACATATTGTCTCCCCTGCACATATTGTCGCTGGCGACAATATGTGCAACCGTATCGGCACATTTTGTCACCCTGCACATATTGTCGCCTACACATATTGTCGCAGGTGACAATATGTGCACTATATTTTCGTCACATATTGTCGCCAGTTTTACAAGAACTTGTCCTATATAATAGTATACAACAATGTTGAGTTGCATATCTATTTAGCTGATTCTGGGTGTTTGGAAATAAAATAGCTTGTGTTTCCATGGATATAGACCTTTTCAAAAATAAAATTGGACCGAGTACGTACCTCGGTTGTGACATTTAGATACAGCCAAACAGTTCCGGTTATCAACCTTTGGTAGAATCAGCTTTTTGGATTAATCTTCCATTTAATAGGTTTTAAAAATTGACCAATAATTATTACATTTTGATATATTTTTTCAAATAAAAAATATATTTATTTGTTAAATTGAATAATTTATATTTATACAATTGTCCTTAATTTCCTAATTTTGTTATTTTAGATTTCTGTTACAAAATCTATATGATATTAATTTTAGATTTCTGTTACAAAATTTTCATGATATTTTTTATTTTCGATATGTTTGTAGCATTTTCACTCGTTGAAAGGGCATCAATGATGACCGGAAGCCAAGTGTGTTGTATTTCAAATTGACGGGAGAGTTCCAATCCAGGAAAAGATAACTCTTTATGGAAAGGGCTATTGGGATAAAAAAATGTAAGGTGACGTCGGGGATTGTCGGGGAGAGGGTTTCTGCAATTTTGTCTAGAAAAAGTAATTTGTTCCTTGTCAATCTCTAAAAATTAGTTATTTTCACCAGAGGTCACATCAAATTATTTATTTGTATTTATCCCCCCCCCAAAAAAAAATTCTATTCAAAACAAAATGGAATTATTTATTTTCGTGACAAATATTGTTAGAATATTTATTTTCAAAGGCAGCAAGATTATGTTTAAATTATTTATTTACAAAATCACCTAATTCTCCCATTAAAATCAAATGGACGCCCCCGTAGTTGAAAATAAAGAATGGCATGTCTGCTACGTAAGTGAAAAAAAAACACACCAAAAATATCGAATAGTACCAAATGAAGCTGTTTAGGGTTTTAAAACTTTTATTTCACACATTTCCATAGATCCTAGCGGCGTATGCTTATGACTCCTCCCATAGTTGCCAAGATGAACATGAACGCTTTATAGGTGATTTATGTTATTTTTCTCACCATATCTGTAAGTTTCATGAATACATATAATCATAGGAACTAGTGGAACTGTGAGGAAATGTGGGATTCTGGAAAAAAAAACTTAATCTATTTCCTGTCTCGAATTATCTTTACTTTTATTTGTCTTTTTATGCCCCGCCACGAAGTGGAAGGGGCATATACATTTACCCTTGTCAGTACGTCCGTGCGTCCCGATGTTAAGTTTTGCGTTTAGGTCCATATATTGCCAGCCTCTTGTAGTATTTTGATAATATTGCATCACTACATGCACCTTGATTAGTACTACTAGATTCACCTACAATTTGGGATCCATGACCTACATTTTACGATTGAGTGACTTTTGTAAAATTTTGTGTTAAAGTCCATTTCTCAACAAATACGCATTTTACCATTATAATGTTTCATCAGATTGATTGCCTTGATGAGTACTACCCAAAACATTGACAGTTAGGTAGCTTTGACCTATATTTTACGCTTGAGTGACTTTTGTTTAATTTTGCATTAAAGTCCATTTCTCAACAACTACGCATTATACCAATATGATGTTTCATCAAATGAATTGCCTTGATGAGTACTACCCAAAACATTGACAGTTAGGTAGCTATGACCTATATTTTACTTATCTAGAATCATCTCTAGGGTATTTAATTTAAAATTTGTTATTTTCTATGCCCAAGCTCAAACAACATGGTTGCCGTTACTAAAAATAGAACATGGGGAGATAGCAGTCTTTGGCAAATAGCTCAAAAACAGTTACCAAAAATCTGACTGGAAAAAATGTTCAGCCCGACAAGATCTAATCGCCTAGCAATTTTGACGAAAATCTGACGACCCATCTAATAGTTATTGCCCCTTTCCTTAAAATTAAAAACAAAAGATATTTTTTATTATGCCCTCAGATCGAAGATGAAGGGGCATATTTGTTTTTGTCCTGTGTGTCTGGTTGTCTGTGTGTCCTTCTCTGTGTCTGAAACTTTAACCTTGACAACTTTGAACTATGTAAGATAGACTTTTCATACTTAACAAGTGTATAGGTCTAGTCAAGAGGAACATAAAATGCAAAGAAAGTTACGTCAGGTCAAAGGTCAAGGTCACAGATGTTAAAAAGGGGTGAAATTGGATGTTTCCCATATTTGACTGTAGAACCCTTTGCATTTGTCGTATTTAGACGGGGTTTGCTTTATTTTATTGCTAACAAATTGCACAACTAAAGAATGTCGTTGAATTTGAGGAAACGTTAATTTGAGGTAATGAGGCCCAAAGTGAGCCAAATGGAAAAAATGATGCAGTATTAATCAATAGGTTTCTTATAGCAAGTTTCAATAGCTATATCGTATAGTGGATTTATAATTTGGGCGAATACAACTAAAATACGTCTAGTTCATTCATTGTGTATTATCCGAAAGCCATTGACGTACATCCGCATATAGTGACGTACAATACATAAAAACCGCGTAAGTCCGTACAGACGTTACGTACAGCAAACTAAGTGTAATTTCGGACATCCTCCCGGCCGCGCAAAAGTAAATTATCTACTTAAATGACTATTATATAATATGAATAAAATAAATAACTTTAAAGTCTATAAAATAAGAAAATTACTGAAATGCATTTAAATGTCTCAGACGCAATTAACTCACTGTAAATTTCGTTAAAATGTCCATCTTGCAAAATTTAAAATAAATCAAACGTTGAACAGTCTCTAGCATGTTATCTACCACATAAACGTAAAATGAAACAGTCAGTTCGCATTAGTCCATTGCCTTATCTTCTGTATAGCATCACATTTCGACTTCCGTGTAGGTCTGCTCTCCGAA
>MJUU01023303.1:289096-306478 GCA_002080025.1 Modiolus philippinarum
CACACACACAAATTAACCTGACCATGACAAAATATAATTAGAAGGCGACATTACCGAGGGTGGAAGTGTTAGTCAAAAGTGTGTTCCGGTAGAAATATGTATTACCAATACCTCAATCCCACTAGGCCACGATCGCACAACGACTGAGAAAAAAATATCATATTGCGATCGTGGCTATCGTAATTAGATCGTAGTATGATCGTAGAAAGGTCCTCATTGTCGTCACGGATGGTCGTGGAACAATTTTGAACAAGCTTTACAAAAATCGTACTGCCGTCGTGGTCAAATCTGGAAAGTATTTGTAAACCGGGGAAAGGTCGTGATTAAAGGTCTTCATGATCATGGTACCATCGTAGTGGAGTCGTGAGATGCCAAATGAGAAGATTGCTCTGCGATCACAAAATTAAAAAAAATTATGATTTTACCGCGATCTTATTACGACCACGACTATTTTATCATATCATGATTGAACTACGATACAATTATAAACATTAAAAAAAAAAGTTTGCCGCTTTTCAGCATTCAATTATTTTCATTAATAAAAACATTGTCTATAATTGTGTAGAGGAGTTCCTAATATCCATATAGTTTTGTAGGGTAGATATTACAGAAAGTGATTTATATATAGCATTAAAAGTATCTCTACTATCATAATGATTATTAAGCTTCACTACTAATACGTTCTACAGAATGGGAACCAGTTTAATAACTGAGAAAAACTTTAGAAAGTTTCATACTTTCAACCTTTTCAAGGTAGGTAATTGCTTTACGATTAGTATTAATTCATGTGATAAAAGTATTATATTAAGTTAAATCTTTTATCTAAAATATATGCAAGTAGTGCTATCTATAACGTATTGACAAAACAATTTATAGTTTATATGTCCATAGAACGATAATAAAGCAATGTGATAAAACTGATACATATAACTCTACAAATAATATATAAATACATACTACTTGTGGGTAACTTGTTAGGACTGAAGATTTAAATGGTGAATAAATGGATATGGAGTAAATGCACATGAGACAAAGTCTCTACAAATACATGGTAAAAAAACAAGCAAAGGAACAACGCTTTTATTGTTGTTCTGCATCTTGAAGTCACCCTGAGGCCTTCAACAATAAGCTTTGCTCATACCTCAATAAGTTCAAGACGACCCCTAGCACCGGTTTAAGCGGAATTCTTTGCTAATTGTCGAGCAACGGTACATCCATGTCTTCATTGGTCATGGGTGCGGGATTGTCAACAAACATCAATTAAACTGGCAAAGTGCTCTTACAATCACTATCATACTTTTGCCCGACAACAGCACTAGTGTCTAAAGCTAGTGGACGATTACAACATATAGACAAACACAGGGCACTCATCAAGTGGAATGTAAGAAAACTTGGCGTTATCAAATAGTGAGATGTGGGCACTTAAAACAGGTGGTCAGAATTACATTTCGAAATTACAAAAATAAATGCCAAATTTGAAAGTATGAATAGTATATCCATAGGAGAAATTCTCTCACGCACAAGTACACCATAACTGGAAAATATAGAGAGCATACATCTCTCGCACGGGGAATCTTTTTACGGACTCCACAAAGCAGTAGAGACAAACTCCAGTCGTAAATGGTGAATAAAAGGATATGGAGTAAATGCACATGAGACAAAGTCTCTGCAAACACATGGTAAAAAAACAAGCAAAGGAACAACGCTTTTATTGTTGTTCTTCATCTTGAAGTCACCATGAGGCCTTCAACAATGAGCTTTGCTCATACCTCATAGTAAGTTCAAGACGGCCCCTAGCACCGGTTTAAGCGGAATTATTTGCCAATTGTCGAGCAACGCTACATCCATGTCTTCATTGGTCATGGGTGCGGGATTGTCAACAAACATCAATTAAACTGGCAAAGTGCTTAAAGCATCAATACATCAGAAGAACTTCATCTTTCTTCAAGAAACATGAATAACTTACCGTAATTGCAATTAGTTACCTTTAATATGGCATAGATAACAGGACACACTTACAATGGCAAAAAATTTCAATGACATGCCACAATCTACTAGGGAACTGCACAGGAAAAACAACAAAAAGACAAAAGGAAAACGTAGACAACGATAGTAACTCGGGATAACCGGACTTAGTAACGGCACTAGCAAGAGCTAGCGGCAGGGCTAAATTGGTTAATGGGTACCCAAATCTCACCTTTCTCTATCCCGTTTCCCTAAAGTATAATTAAACATGCACATAAAACCCAATAAAGGTAGACTATTAACTCCAAGACCACAATCTTGGGAAAGAAAGAAATTTAAAGACAAAACGTAATTTAGAACGATGGGTCAAGGAGTACTCGCCGCTAAACTGCCATCTAGCTAAAGGGGCCTAGTCTGCTGGTAAAACACTGTCGCACTATGGAAGAAAATCCAAATTCAAAACTTCCCGAAGGGTTTGGTAAAAAAAAACATGGATTCAAGTAGACATTGGCAGTGTCAGTGAGAGGCGAGTATACCTTTTACATCTTCAGGTCACTGGATTCCAAAGTTAATTTAACGGAATTATTAAGAATACCCTGTCAATATCCCCTATTACTTATTACAATGTCGGAATCGCTGATCGGTTTTTTGGCATATGTTGTTTATAATCGTATATCGTTGAAGACGTTTACAAACGCATACAAGAGCGTCATACATAAAAGTGTAACACCATTTACAAGTTAACCAAAAACTTAATGATCCAACATGAATTCTGACCAAAGTTAAAGCCGCTTCTCAGGAGAAGAGGCAATAAAAGACCTTAGTGCGAGTTCATGCCGTTTTATCAGTACTTTACTGCGATTTATCCTTACGTTAATACAGATAAATACCACATCATATTTTAGGCTTCCGCAATTAATATGAGCATTCGACTGTGAAAGTTGGGATGCAAAACCAAGAACTTTTGTTACAGACGTTCCTGATATGCAATATGTCACCCTTACCGATCAAGCAACGATCTTTCATACGAGAAAATAGATTCTCAGACTGCTTAAGTTTTTTGCATTTTTTTATGCAATTTGTTCTGAATTTTGTGTGTGTTTATGGCATTAGCTCTTCAGGGCATTAATGGGCATCTTAAAATAAAGACCAATGAATTATTTTCATGTACTACTAGGAAAACAAAGAAGAACGCAGTACCTCGTGATCACTTTTTGGAAAACAAACTGTAAAATGCCTTTCCCCCATCACGCCTTCTCACGGGGTTTTGATGATTAGCGTTGAATGTTGTTGCAATTAGTGAAATTTCGGTAAAATTTATAAATTATATATTACATAGTATTTATAACAACTAGGGCCAAGATCGCTACTAGACAGACAGATGTTATCGTTGTAGAATCGGCATAAGAACTTTTAAGGCCTTGATAGAATCGTGGTTTCTTCGTGATTGGAACATAGAAAGGTTGTGATGGATTCGTGATAGTCAAGGTAAAGTCGCAATAAATACTTCATAGTCCTTGTGAAGTCTTTAGTCGTCATTAAAACGTAGTTGGTTCGTAGCGTGATCGTGGTTTGATCGTAGAATGGCCGTGGTGAAATCGTAGAAATGTCATACTTTTGCCGAATGTACCACACAATAAGGTCGTGACGTGATGGGAAACAGGAATAAGAAACGTAAGTCTATGGATGTGTTTTCCAAGATGGGTCAATGTTAAACTTAGTCCCCCGCTGGCGGGATTCTTGCATCTAATGGGAACTTGCCTGACACATTTTTCAAAGGGACCAAATAAGGACAGTTGTGATTCCAATGCTCCAGGTAGTGTCAGATGAGAAGATCATAAAATGTGTTTTCCCGTTGATCTAATGCTAAACTAAGTTCCCAACTGGCAGCCATCTTGGACGAAGTGGGCAACTTCCGTCATGAAAATAAGACGTAGTCCTTAAAAATTTGACCAATTAAGGGCAGCAACTCCTATATAGATTATCCTCAAAATTTATAGCTGGGTTGATCTTATTATGCTTAACATATTTTCAAACAAAATTGATCTCTATCTGTATATTTTTTTATAAAAAATATTAAGATTGTGAAATTTTACGGAAAAGGTGGGAATAATTCCAAGACGGGTTTTGAAATTTTCTTCAAAATCGCAAAGTGGTTATTTTTACTCCGATGTCAGAGCTTTGATATCCATCACGGTTTTGAGTTATTCACCAAAAATAGCAATTAACCCCTATGTTCTATTTTTAATATCGGCAGCCATGTTGTTAGATCCTCAGACACCTTGAACCAAATTTTGAATCTTTATACCCTGGTAATGATTCAGACCAAGTTTGGTTAAAATTGGCTTGGTGTTTTTTTTAAAACTTTACGGCGGATGACAGACGGACACCAAGTGATGTCAATAGCTCACTTAGTTAAAAAAACAAGAAGCAAAATGAAAAATGCACTTTTATAAATGAAAAAAAGCAGGTACTTCAAAAAATAACATTTTGCACCTAAGTGTAGGATGAAAATTCTTTTTATAAAGGTGTCGTTAAAAGGAATATTGTACTTTTACTGTTTCTTAGCTAGAAAAATATGAACAAATAAAGGGATATGGAATCCGATATGACCAAATCATGCTCCTTTTGAGGGCTGTGGAAGATGACAACGATAAATATTGGTTACGTTACGCATTTGTTTGATTAATTCGACGCACCATGGATTTAATATACTTATTGTTCTTTAAGATTCAGCGTGGTTTTATTTACCTCCTTAGAAATTAAATGTTTTATTCACCAATAATATTTTATTTTGTTTCATCCGATCTTTTCACAGCGTATGTCATTTAATGTATAGAAAAAAATACTAACGCTTAAAGGCGTTAATCAATGACGTGCAAAAACCATCTAAAGCAAATACGTAGAATCAGTCGACAAAATTAGTTCTATTAGAGAAACCGTTGGAATTCATTAGGCTATAGTTACAAGTATTGTAGTGAAATTAATCAGTAACAATTAGCCTTAATGCGATGTAATGGCGTATTGATCTACAACATAAGTGCTATAATATTTACAGATATGTCTCATGGGACGTAGTAGTGACAAACAATACCCTATCTGTCACATACTACTTTGTACTCATTATACAGCTTACAAATGTATGTTTAAACAAAAGATATTGTTTGTTTACTTTCATGCACGAAAATCAAACCCAGGATGACGATATGGGGTAAAAATGCATGATGCAATATCAAAATATGTTATTGATAAAGCAATTACAAAAATTGAAATTGAAATGGAACCAAAAAAAAAAGCCAAGACAGAACTCCCGCATAAATAAAAATCATCAAAGCCACCCATAAAGTGAAATGGTTACAACCCAATCAGTTTTATTTGAATCATTGTCACACTTCAAAATATTAGAATTAAAAAAAAGCTTCATTCCAACTTTTAAACAGCATATTTGATATTTTGTCTGACGTTATTTTCTTAAATTAATTCCATATTTCAAGCGTTTAAGTCTTATAACTTCCAGTATTCCAGGGTTATATATGATTGGACGTTGATCTTTCAATGAAAAAACACAAGATTTCGGAATACAGATCGAACAAATAAATAAACGTAGTAATAATATATTGAAGACAGTTTAATCATCCCTTAAACTGTGCATCTTTCTTTCGCAGATGCTTAAATCACTATCAAAATGTTTTCTAATGAACTGAAATGGGAAACAATCATTCTGTAAACATCCGAAAAATATTATATACAGGAACATTTCTAAAGGGAAGGTATATAAACCATGAAGTAATTACTTAGACCTGAAAAATGTAAAGGCTATGGAACATTCGGCCCTATTTTGACATTTCTACAATGTGTTACCATGACCATACTATGATCATACTATGACCGAGGTACGACAAAATTACTATCTCATTACTACATAGTCAAGAACTGACTACGACAAATTACTATCTCATTACTACATAGTCAAGAACTTACTACGACAAATTACTATCTCATTACTACATAGTCAAGAACTTACTACGACAAAATTACTATCTCATTCCTACATAGTCAAGAACTTACTACGACAAATTACTATCTCATTACTACATAGTCAAGAACTTACTACGACAAATTACTATCTCATTACTACATAGTCAAGAACTTACTACGACAAAATTACTATCTCATTACTACATAGTCAAAAACTGACTACGACAAATTACTATCTCATTACTACATAGTCAAGAACTTACTACGACAAAATTACTATCTCATTACTACATAGTCAAGAACTGACTACGACAAATTACTATCTCATTACTTCATAGTCAAGAACTGACTACGACAAAATTACTATCTCATTACTTCATAGTCAAGAACTTACTACGACAAAATTACTATCTCATACTACATAGTCAAGAACTGACTACGACAAAATTACTATCTCATTACTACATAGTCAAGAACTTACTACGACAAAATTACTATCTCATTACTACATAGTCAAGAACTGACTACGACAAATTACTATCTACGACAAATTACTATCTCATTACTACATAGTCAAGAACTGACTACGACAAATTACTATCTCATTACTACATAGTCAAGAACTGACTACGACAAATTACTATCTCATTACTACATAGTCGACAAATTACCATCTCATTACTACATAGTCGACAAATTACTATCTCATTACTACATAGTCAAGAACTTACTACGACAAAATTACTATCTCATTACTTCATTGTCAAGAACTTACTACGACAAATAACTATCTCATTACTACATAGTCAAGAACTTACTACGACAAAATTACTATCTCATTACTACATAGTCAAGAACTTACTACGACAAATTACTATCTCATTACTTCATAGTCAAGAACTTACTACGACAAATTACTATCTCATTACTTCATAGTCAAGAACTGACTACGACAAATTACTATCTCATTACTACATAGTCAAGAACTTAGTACGACAAATTACTATCTCATTACTACATAGTCAAGAACTTACTACGACCAAAACGTCCTTAGCGTAGTGTCACAGTGCCGCGACTATCCCGATTGCATCACGATCTACGATTCTATCACAAACGTAGATGGTATGAAAACACACTGAAAATTCACGGATGGCAAAACATGCCACTAAACTCATCAAAATCTGTACGATGCCGAGGTGATAAAGGCCGTAGCAAGGAAACGCCGTTTCAACGTCAGTTGAGTGAAGCTTTATACCGATGACATCTGCACCGGGTACTTATTTGTTCTTTGTTTAGTTGTTATACAATGTAAATGAAGGAGCATGGTTAAGGTCGAACAGCCGATACTTTCTTCTTAGTACGGTTGTGTAGTGATCGCAAATAGATGATGAAGTTGGTATGAGCGTTATGATATCATACACAGGTGTTCTATATCGTCGTTCAGTAACTCTGTATACGTGGTATATACGTAGTAATGTCGTAGTAGAATGAGGTGTGAAGATCAGAGTAGCATCTCAGTGCCGTTTTGTCAAAAGAGGTAATAGCAAATTCATCACATCACATGCACTTCGATTCCACAACGATCATGAAGACACTACCATGACCTTACTACATTATCATTGTGACCAGATTTAACCACGACCACATTTTTTTGTTACTTCTCCATAAAAGTGATAGACAAACGCCATATATAAATATAGACTTCATTACGAACGTTTTGTAACATTGTGTTTCTTTGGATCAGTAGACGAGTATCCTGTCGTTATAAATTGTTTTATGGTTTAATCAAGCATGCTTGAAGATGATACCTTTGACACCTTTATTCAAAGCACTTTCCCACATTTCTTATTTTTTTTTATTTTCGCGAAATTTAAATTTTCAACAATAAATTTAGGGGAAGGAAGGTGGGTGGGAGGTACATGTATACATTGATAATTTTTCTGGTAAAAATCTTTAAATTTGAAAAACCTATTCGACCCTTGGAGGCAAAGCATGGAAAATCATGCTGAATTTTACACAAGATAAAATATTTTTGTTATATCTTAAGGTATTTCTGACATTTGCGGACTCCCATTCCTTTTTCCATAGTATATCATATAAAATATTTTGTCCATGAACATCCACTTTTCCTGTCATATTCTTAAAACATGTACTTATAAGGCATTTTGGACAAAATTTCAGGAAATTGACATTACTCCTTCACTTAATTTTCAATATAAAAGCCTATAAAAAAACCCAAAAGTGGACAAATTCCTGCCAAATTTTTATTTGTATCTCAAAATCAAGCGCATGAACTTGTAATCTTGTTCATTGTCAACCCTCCAATAAGTCCTGCTGATTAAGAACACTTTTATGAAATACAATATATATCCAAGTTACATATAAACGGTAAATTTCGTTATGAACTTCTCATTACTTTCATTCAAAGGTGGCATGTGTTCAAACAGTTTCTGGATTTTACATTTCATTTTGCATGTCTACGGATCTTCCTAAACTTGTCTCTCATGTAAATTGCTTCGGATTTTAGTTGTTAGTTAAATTCAATACATTCAAAATCCAGATGTCTATATCGCATTAAAAATTCATGTTTTATGTTAGGCTAAAATGCATGTTGCTAATAAAAAAGAGGAAATTCAGCAAAAAAAAAAAAAAAGAAAAAAATGAAACCTAAATGCAATAAACCAGAAAAAAACACTTTTTGTTTTAACAGCTTTTACACACACATTGCCAGTTGAAAAAGGGCCAGAGCTCTTTTTTCATACAACTCCTGCATTTTGTCCTCGGACAGCCGTATTTGGGGGACTTTGACTTAAATTGAAAAATCCCATTTTTTAACCGGGATACTTATGGACATCAATGGATTTTTTCATTCGGATATATTAACCCAGAAAAGATTTAAAAATTGTGATTCAATTTCAAAAACCAACAAACATATCACCTTCACATGGCTGTCCTGACAGTTCTGTAAATTCCCTTAAGTGACATTAGTAAACAGGATATCGAACGATCTGAATGAAAACATGAAAATTTACTACAAACAAGCTTTTACAAAAACATCATTTAGTGCGTCGATCCATTTCCCGTTAAATGTTTAAATTAACATGAAAACATCTTACATTATATTACTTACAAAAATCAGATATGTTTATCGCTTATGAAGGACATGGAAATCTAATAACTCGGAACAATAATACATATTTATGTATAATAAGATATATTATTAGTTTTCCATTAGACAGAAGTGAAGTCGAGTTTTATTTATATGTCTGCATATCAAACTTCTGTGGGAAGAATCACTTTTTTCAGTCACACGAAGTTGATTGACTCTTCAAAAAACAATGTTTCTCTCAAGCCATCTTTTTTTGGTTATTCTGACCTTCAATATCAGCAATATTTTAACTTAAATAACGAAGTGACTGTTAATTTAAGTTCTCACAGGACCATATCGATAACTTATGTCTCTTTAGTGCAGATCAGATCATTTGGAGAGACCAAAAACCCAAAATACATATACAACTGCTGATCATCTGCATTTTGTAGAAAGTATGACATCAAAAAGTTACTCTTTAAGATTCAAAAATACATTGTTAAGTAATGTGCTTCATCGTATTGTTCTAGGCGTAGTGATGTAGATCAAGTGCAGAGTTTACGACCAGCTAGGTGAGTCCGAACATCTGAACTATGCCAGTATCAAGATTATTGAATATAAATTATCTTGCAGAGTTATTCGTTACAATTTTGTTCGGATGGGAACCAATCGGGATGGCTGCTACCCCCGGTTAAGAGGTTACATGTAACAATTTTGCTGCGAAAAGACGACGAATAGACCAATCACATCAAACATTTGCAAGAGTTGAATTAACAAAATCAGTAGCTAATACGATCACCAGTTTTATCGATATTTTTGGCGATTTATCCATTAAAAAAATTTAAAAAAGGCAATTGAGACGTCTTTTCATCGATTGCAGGCAGCTCTAAGATATTAAAGGCGTTGCAAAATTCTGCGCTAGTGCCAAAAATCTGCATTTGGTGAAAACTCGACAAAAAAAAAACTCGACACCTTTG
This sequence comes from Modiolus philippinarum, assembly GCA_002080025.1. NCBI lineage: Eukaryota > Metazoa > Mollusca > Bivalvia > Mytilida > Modiolidae > Modiolus > Modiolus philippinarum. Next base: position 299,105 of record MJUU01023303.1, read on the forward strand.
CATTTGGATTTTCCAGTTGTCAGAAAAAGAAAAAGTGTGTGAAACTTGTCTTAAAGTCAAATATTAACCTTGTTTCAAAGACAGATACAGGCTGTTTTTGCTAATGCCTTGCTCTGGATACCGGTGTGAAAGCAATTAAAGATGCTTGGTTTCATCACCGGACAGCAGTTTTAAAGTAATGTTAGATGCCTGAAACTTGCTGCGCATGACAGGAAGCCAGCTATTTGGTTGTTTACTTTTTGTGTTTATAACCGGACTCCGACTTTTGATGGGTCCAGAAGTCCTGGAATTGTTGAAAACATTATGTACGGACTATATCTTGTTTTGGATGAGACAAGAACTGTTTGCAGACGTCATTTTGTCCTATTTGTAAACCAACGTTCTAAATGTGCTATTGTGGACCTTTTTTCGATACTGCTGGAAGTCAGACCAGATGTTCTTTAATGGCAGAAAAGTGTTTTCTTGAGTGCTACAGGTCAAAGCAATCCAACAACACTGAACAAAATGTTGGAAGCATTTGAACTGGTCAATAGGGGAAAAAGCGCGAAAATACAAATATCTTCAAAACGTGCGAAAAAGTGAATAAAAATCGGAAAAAATCAGTGTTTCTATGCATGTGTTCAAGTATAACCATGCAAAATATCGCAAAAATACCCCGTGTTGTTAAAGATATACTGCGTTTTTACCATTACACAGTTCCTTTTTTTTACGTTGAGTATATATAATAGTAATTGATGTAAAAAGAGTTTTTTTTGCAAAAGACTGTCGTTCGGTTGTTTTGAGACTGTACAAAATACATGTGTGACGAAAATGCAATGTGGAATCTTAAAACGATGAAACTAAAACCGAGAGGGATTAACATCACTGGACGAAGAATGGATCAAAGTTATTCTACAGAGAAGAGATACGGATTCGTTCTTTTTTTCAGATGAGCGCCTTTGGTGGAAGAAAAACAAACAAAAGACGTGGATACAGCAATCAACAGTAGATGCGATAGATGAACTATTGATCTCCTATGATAAATTACTTACTGCAATAAAGGAAAAGTCAGGCAGTGGCTAGTACATCACAAATTTTGTTTCCACATATCTATATGCATTCTTAAATCACAAACTCATATTATCATCTAAATAAGTTTGGTTTTTAATTAACGGCAATTATTTTAGAGTAATAAACTACATAAAAAACACTAGAAAATATGACATTACGTGAAAACCTCCTTGGTTTGTATAATCTTTAGTTGTTTTGTTATTTTGAGCTATCAATGGCAGATATGTAAAATTGCCTCTTTACTACTTTTCTCAATAAGTATCCCATAAAACGTTTATGTAATGTAGAATTTAAAAGATTTGATAAAATGCAGTTGGGACGAGATCCTACAAAAAGTTTGAAAAATGAAGCAAAACGTACAACGCTTCCGTAGTTGTTCTTTATCATGAAGTCAATATGAGTCTTTCAACATTAAACACTCATACCTCATGTTAAGTTCTCGACGGCCCTAGCACCGACTTGAGTGGAATTCACTTAGTAAATGTCGAACAATTTTTGTTCTCTTTTGTTCGTGGACGTGGGAAAATACCCATTACATGTATCTCTTATCCTAACTATTGTTGGGCAGCACATGTTGCATTTTATTAAAGTAATTACAAATAATGGTCTGTCAACTAATAAAACCAAATAAAATCAATCGTCTTATATTTCACGACAAAGATATGGCAAACTATTCTTTGTTTTACATGACTAATTAATCTGTGACACAAGTAATTAATAATACATATGAATGATATAATTTTGTCAATCTCAAAAAGTATGGCATTGATATACATTATATCTGAATTTTAATCTTTTAAACGAAATAGTTCTTACAATTCGTACTTATTTGTTTTCAAAAAATAGAAAGATTTTCTCTTTCCTGTCATAGTACAATGATATAGCAACGATACAGTAATACTTCAGGAGTGACACCAAAAACGATAAAAAGAACCTTTTTTCTACTCTTTGACACTAAATCTAGCGATTATCATCGATCAATCTGGACAAAGGAAGATATCCCAAGTAAATAGATAAACACATCATATTCTACCGGAAATTAACAAATTAAGAATCGTGTAACGTTAGAGTACTCAGTGGATCATCTTATCCTGATATTAACATTTAACAGAATATAAAATTACAAAAATGTGTGTGATTGGCCTAAAGATTGTTATTAAACTTGTTTATAGTACAATGCCAGGGAACGTCGATCAACGAACACAAAAATCGAATATAACAACAATCAAGATGGATATATGAGTTATATGGATGTTTATAAGAGTACTTTGCCCGATAAGTTGGTTGACTATCCCGCATCCATTATCAAAATCGAAGATACATGGATAGTAGTATGGTGGTTTATCGCCTTGAATACCTATATTGTCTCTCATGGCATTTTAAACCTGGGGGGACGCCCACGCCAATGCAATGTAATTTCGGACAGTTGATCTTCCCTGGTATCCGCTGACTGTCGTTGGACTTCGCAGTCGAATTCCTTGGTGGGTCGATCTTTTTTGGTGTAGAAGGACTTTGAAGAACTCAAAGCCCTTACTACGATATGCGCCGCCGTTAGCCTGCATGTCTTGGTCCCGAGAGACCAAGACCCATTCTACACGTTAAATGGTGCAGTTGCCCAGTTCTCAACATCGTACCGGGGGAACTCTCGTGGAGGTTGTCGTGCGTCTTCGAGAACTGATACATGGATGTAGCGTTGTTCAACATTTAGAAAATGATTTCCGCTCAAAAAGGTGCTAGGGCCGTCTTGGTCTGACTATGAGTAAGGAGTGCTGGTTTTTGTTGCAGACCACATGGTGATTTTCAAAATGAATAACAACAATGTGTCGCCGTACTTGTGTATAGTTGGTGATCTAAATGTCGATCTCCTAGTTGTAAAAAATCATAAGTTAATCGATGTGATGAATAGATTTTCACTTAAAAATGTAATAAATGAACCAACCAGGGTATGTAACACAAGAGCAAGTCGTTTTGTTAAGCGATGCGTGTAATTGTTCTGAATCTTCGGTCGTTTCTGTTGATAACGAAATAAGTGACCATTACGGTATAGACGCTAATATTGTAATTCCGGTTAATATTAAACGTAGTTTTACCCGCGAGGTATGGAATTACAAACGTGCAGATTTTGAACGGTTTAATCTTTTAATAGATCAATACAACTGAGAAGTTGTATTTCAAAATTGTAACAATATTAATGAGGCGTGCGAGTTATTTACAAACAAGTATCTTGAGTTTGCTCAAATTTGTATACCCGTGAAAACTGTAACAATTCGACCCAATGACAAACCTTGGTTCAACTCCGACCTTCGACGTGAAATAAGACAACGCGACAGACTACATAAAATAATGAAACGGACGAACAGAAACGAAGACATCTTAAAATTTAGGCGACAACGAAATAAAGTGAATAACATGAAAAAATATGCTCGAACTGCATTCTTTGAAAACGTAAATGGTCTAATCGACAATTATTCAAAATCGGACTCTAAAGCATATTGGAAACTAATAAAACAACTTACAAATTCTAGTCAGAGCGTTGAAATCCCACCCCTATTTGATACCGAGAGTGACTCTTTAGTTTATACCGACCTTGACAAAGCAGAACTACTAAACAATTACTTTTGCTCCATTTCTGACCTGAATGACGATCAAATTGACCCTCCCCCTTTCATGGACAGAACGGACGAACGACTACTTAATGTCTTTATTACACATAATGAGATTTTAGATATTATCAAAATTTTAAAGTTAGGTAAAGCATCAGGCTTAGAAAGTATAAGCCACCATATGTTGAAACGTACTGCAAATGCCGTGTGTAGACCTCTTCAAATATTATTCAACTTCTCACTTACTTCCGCAAATTTCCCCGACAATTGGAAAACTGCTCTAGTTATACCTTTATATAAGTCAGGTGAAAAACAATTACCCTCGAATTTCCGACCAATAGCTCTATTAAGTACAGTAGGTAAAGTCTTTGAAAGGGTACTGTTTAAACATATTTTTAATTTCTTATTAACTAATAATCTTTTGTACAAATTTCAATCGGGATTTACACCAGGTCATTTCACTACACATTTTATCATAATATATGCATGGCACTTGAGGAAAAGAAACACACTTGTATAGTTTTTTGTGATATTTCTAAGGCTTTCGATAGGGTATGGATAAAGGGTCTTGTGAGAAAACTTAAGTCGTATGGTATGTATTGTAATATCTTAAAATGGCTTGGAAGTTACTTGACAGACAGAAAACAATGTGTTGTTATAAAAAATTCATACTCTTCTGTGAAGTACCTTAATGCCGGGGTTCCTCAAGGCTCTGTTTTGGGCCTCTTTTATTCCTCATTTATATAAATGATATTGCAGACAATCTTGAATCTCTAACGCGGCTTTTCGCAGATGATACATCACTTTCGTATAGTTCGGTGTCACAAAAAATAATAGAAACTCAAATCAATAGAGATTTGATAAAAATAAATGAATGGGCTAATACTTGGTTAATAAAATTTAATCCGAATAAAACCAAATTTTTATTTATATCCAATACATTCAAGTGTGAATAAAAAGTTATCTGTTCTGCGGAAACTTAAATTTATTCTCGGTCGTAAATCATTGGAAAAAATCTATTTTGTTTTAATACGACCAGTGATGGAATATGGATGTGTATTGTGGAATGGCTGTGGTGTTGATTTGTCTGATAAATTGGAAAAACTACAATTAGAAGCAGCAAGGATAATAACCGGTTTACCATCTTATGCTAGTAGAGATTCTTTATATTTAGAAACTGGGTGGGAGACATTATTTGACCGGCGTAGTAGAAGGTGTTTATGTTTATAATATATCAAATAATAGTGCCCCCGTTTATCTTCAGAATATTCTACCCCCTAAAGTAAATGATATATCTAATTATCCCTTGCGAAATGGTGAGGACTATACTATTCCTAATTATAGATTGACTCTTACGAACTCTAGTTTCTTTCCATCAACTATTCGTGCATGGAACTCTTTAGACTTATGTAAAAGAAATTCATATACTATAAACAGTTTTAAAGGGTCTCTAAGTGTTAAATATGTAGTTCCGTTATGGTACGGTTTTGGTCGTAGACAATTGAATATTATTCATACTAAGTTGAGGTATAGCTATAGCAGTTTGAATTATGATTTATATAGATTTGGTATCAAAGATAATCCTAGATGCGTATGTGGTGCAGATCGTGAAGATGTTAGTCACTTTTTCCTTAAATGTCCAGTATATAATGATATTCGACAGAATCTACTTTTAACTCTTTATTGATATAGATATAATTCTCTGTGGAAATACCGATCTTACTATTGTACAAAATTTCGATATATTTACAGCGGTCCAAAGTTTTATATACAATAGTCATAGATTTGATTGAATGATTGATTGATTGATTGATAAAATGTTGCAGATTTTCAATTTCTCTTTTTATTTCTTTTTTCTCTTGTTTATTATCTTATTTCTGTTATTCTTTAATTCTATTCTCAAAACACGCGATTTCTTTATTCAAGTATGTACATGTAGTCGTATATTTTATCATGTAACTACAATGGTTTAAGTTTCATTAATTTCAGTATTTTATATTTATTTCTTTTCTTTTATATAGTTAATTACTACAAAACAGATCAATTTGTATATTGTATTAACATTGCTGCTATTTTATATTTATTACTTGTTTATGTTGTAAATTGTAGGGAAAGGGCTTATAATAATGTTGTAATAACTTGTGCCCGATCCCTTTGCTTTTGAGCAATAAAATAAGTTTAATTCAATAACAACAATGAAAGCCTTGTTCCATTTAATAAAACTTGCCATTTATTTATAGGGATTTTGTTCTATGTAGTTTACTCCACGTCCCTTTATTTGTTCATGCGGCACAGGTGAGAGATGTTTTGTATGTCCTGTTACTTAATAGTATTTGTTGTTGTAACCGTGATTGAACTTGTGTTTACTTACTTGTGTATTGAATTCTCTGTATCGTAATTAGTATGAATATTTATTGTTATGATATAAAAATACAAAATACCCATGTTGCATAATAAACAATATATTTTGTTAGGAACAAACAATGTGGAAAGCCATAATACAAAAATTGTTAGAAAGAAGTACTTTTTTGTGTTTAACATTTGGTGAATACCCTCGGATTGACTTGATTTGAGTAAATGATAAAATGCCGAAGTTGCAGAAATTCTGTACACTGCAGATAGCAAAGGAAAGGATACTCACTAAATGAGACAATATCTCCATCAATACTTGGTAAAACCAAGCAATGGAACAACGCTTTTATTGTAATTTGTTCTTCATCTTGGAGTCTTTCAACAGTAAACTGTGCTCATACCTCATAGAAGGTTTAAGTCGGCTCCTAGCACCGGTTTGACCGGAAATCATTTCTAGACGTCGAACAAGACTACATCCATGTCTTTTTCATCTTATCGATGCAGGATAATCAACAAACGTAAGATTAACTGGCAAATATTTTTTCAGTCGCTTTCATTCGTTGTCCTACAAAAGGACTGGATGGTACGTACGACTATCAGACAGTCACGAAATAAAATCAACCACAGAATGCTCATGGAATCACTCGTAAGAAAAACTTACTTAATAAAATCATAAGATGTCTATAAAAACAAATTTTCTCTCTTCGGTGTAAATATTATGAAAATATTCAGAAATCCATACAAGGAACAACAAAGTCAGCTAGGACAAAACTTTCCATTTACGAAATAAAACCTCGATTTATACATTTTGACGTTACCAATATTGACTTTATTGATTTACTGAAAGTGCGATGGGTGCTGTTAACAGCGCTGGATATGCTTACCCTTCCGGAACTCCTGATGTCACTCTCGGTTTTTATGGGGTTCACGTTGTCAGTGGTTTAGCTTTTTGTGCTGCCTTGTTTATCACACTATAACATTTAATTTTTGTATTATGTGATGTTTGTGGTACCGATTTGCCCTTGGTATTGTCTGATTTTAAAGAGATTTGCATATATATATATTTTTTAAAATTGATACCTATGTACTGTTGAAGGGTTAGAGAAATAACACTTACCATGGATTTCGTGTTCTCGGGTTTATCATGTCTAAAGACTTTGTAATTTTGAAATTTCCACTTTTTTTTCCTTTGCTATTCTACTGTCGTCGTTACAAAATATAGATAATTTCAAAAATTACACAAGATCAATCGAAAGACGACATAAGCGCTCAAACTTGTTCAATCAATATTTGAATTTTGAACTTCTGAGAGAATATTTTTTATACACCCGTCTTTGACGGGACGTATTATGGTATACCGGTGTCCGTC
>MJUU01023304.1:0-12462 GCA_002080025.1 Modiolus philippinarum
CCAGTGCATTTTTGTCCTTACTGTTTGAGCAAGCGGACTACATATTGGCAAAAGTGTTCTGTGAAAATAAACAAATTTAGGAGGTTAAATACAGACTTATCTTCGCTGATAATAGCTACAGGACAAAATGGGACTTTTGAGTTAATTATTTTCATCCCGAAAGTTCTTTCATAACACACAAAAAACCCAAAAAATTCAGTTCACAAGAGGATACATTCAAAAATTCACCACAGATGAGCAAAGGGTGAACCATTTTTAATACACAAACAAAAATGTATCTTGTAGTCTCCAGCTAACTGTGTTTATTAATGTCAATTAAATGTATCACATAATGCTCATATGCAAACATGTCATTAAAAAATTTACTTCAAGTTAATTTATAGTTTGTTTCTATCAGGAGGTTTGGCAGCACTTGTTTATTCAATGGGTCAGGGATCCAGTTCTCAGTCCCATAACTAGTTTTAAGACACTCCTAAGTACACAGGAGATCAAAAGTTCTGTATTACTTTACCTCAAAATTTTTGCACCTATGTTTTTTTTTATTTTCTCAGATGAAAATATTAATGGTCTACAAGTTCCAAATTATGAGTGGACAATGATTTGATGTTTTAATCAAAACCTTTTAGTTTGCTTCTACCTGTACTGATTCTTTTGCTTGTACCATATGTGCTTTGATGACAATCAGATTACCATGTAGTAAATGCAAGTACATTTATGTAACACAAAAGGGTATATGCTAGTGCCGGTACCAAGTTCCTATCATTATTTATGTCTGTCTCTTGTTCATTATTCTTTTTCTGGTGCAGTTTGCTTGTGAATTGTGGCATGTGATTGTAGTTCTCGGCCATTGTAGGTGTTTGCTGTTTTTCTATTTTTGTAAATATATTTGTATTAGACTTCAAATGGCAAAAAAATAAATTATCAAAATTAAATTAAATAATTATCTTAAAGATAATATTACTAATATGTTTGGACTGTTTGCCACAAAGTTTGTATTGCATGCTTTCAATAGAAATTAAATGTCTTAAATAAATGTCTTATTTTTTCTTAAACAAATAGAATCAAACAATGTGATCTATATGAGACCCCAATTTGTAAAAAAGAAATAGTTTCCACGCATTCTGATTTTATAGATCTGAAAATCAATATGAAAGTAACCATTCAGTACTTTGGGGTCGGAGAGGGTAAATACATAAAATGTAGCATGTAGCAGATTCTACTGCTGCAGATAGAGTTTTCTGGTAATGATATGATATGATATGATACATGGTTATCTTCATTCCAATGCCCATCCTAAAAATAAGTTGAAAATCAATTTCAGAATAACCCAATATCTGGCTTATGTGCCATGATATTGCTATTGATTATAAATTGATGGGTGTTCCAAGAACACTTGTGTGGTCTGCACTACAGAAGGGCCATATTTGGATCAGATAACCTCTAAAATCTGTAAAATTAAAATTTTGAGTATCAGGGCATGTCTAGATCAGGAGAAAAACATATCATGCAAATTGGTTGAGAATATGACTTATACAGTTATAGTTCTGAAGTAGTTGCTGATTAACGAACTGAATTAACAAATTCGCAATGTTGGCTTGGTGAACCCCTAAAATCCATATAGTTTAATATGCACAACAAAGCAGATATTATAAACAACATATGCTGAGAGTATGGTTAGAATCTGATGGACAGTTTTGATTGAGTCACAGATTAACAAACTGATTGAACAATGCGCTATTTTGGCTCAGTAAACTTCTAAAATCTGTAAAATCAAATTTTTACATATCAGATGCACAACATGATCAGGTGAAAAACATTTCCTGCAAGTTTGGTTGGAATCGAACTCATAGTTGTGTTGGTGTTGCGGATCAACAAACCAGACTAACAAATGAGCTATTTTTGCTCCCTGAACCTCTTAAATCTGTAAAACCAAAATTCTAAGTATCAAGTTCACACCTTCACCAGGAGAACAATATATCCTTCAAGTTTGTTTAGAATATGAGTAGTAGGTGTGATAAAGTTGTGGATTAACAAATCAGGTTAACAAATGAGCTATTTTAGCTCCTTGAAGCTCTAAAATCTGTGAAACCAAAATTCTATTCTACATCAAGTGAACAACATATCCTGAAAATTTGATTGGTATAAGACTTACAGTTTTGAAGGAGATGCAGATTTAAAATGGATCTCCAAGGCAGGATGGCAATGCAGGACAGACATGACAACATGCACGACGACATAAAGCAGGTGACACGATGAAACTGACGACAAAGAATTTATCCATTTAAGAAATTCTGACTTGTAATAAACCTAAGATATTTAATTCAAATCTTCAATTTTGTACAGAGCTGCCAAAGTTGAGTAGATGAGTGTGAAAAAGGGGGTCAAGGGTAGAGATGCTGACCAGGGTATGAAATTTACTTGCAAGCAAGATATTAACAAAAATGACTTTTTTATCATATAATGGTTTAAAACTTTGAAAAACCTTAAAATAACTAGAGAATGTGTCTATAAGACACGAATGTCCCGCCAACAAATCTATCACAATAGATAACCGAAGTCAATCAGGCATAAAAATTAGTTCCCAGTCACCGAATCATCAGGAACTACCATTACAGATGATTGTTCAATAAACTTTTGTTGAATAATGGAAAGTAACAAAAATACCATACTGAAGTCTTTTAAACATAAAATATTAGTCAGGTTATTAAATTATCCATGAATTATGTTGTATTCACCAATTAAACATATTTGAAATGGGCCTAATGCAACAAGAGCTGTCGCCGAATGGCAGCCAAATATACCCCCCGCTCATTGAACCCTGAATCGATATGGTAAGTGCAAATTTAAGTTGGTGTGGACACAGTACAATTTTTGACACAATACAAGTATGGACATCATGATTAATCTTCAAGAAAGAATTTTTCACACGAAATCCAATGAAAATACTCCTGTCGAAATCAGACAAATATAAAATTCACCCTTTTTTAGCCTATTTGACATTTTACAAAAGAATCATTACCATTAGAGAAATTTCATTACAAAACTTTGAAAACAACTTTTCATGAGGATTACGATGAAAACTGTGTTTCTCCCCACAGCTTGATTACACAATATCTACACTTTAAATTATTTCTTAGAAAAAAGATGTTAACAAAAGTCACAGTCAAATTATCTCCCCTTCCTGGTTTCATACAATAATTACATTCCTTAATGCACATCTCTATATAGTGTCCTTCCTTTGTCTAAAGTTTCATTAAAATCCTTGAAGTGATTTAAGAGGGGTTGCACATACGAGGTAACCCATATATAAGGAATCAATGAAAAGTCAAAGTCAAATTATCTCCCCTTCCTGGTTTCCCAAAATAATTATATTCCTTCATGCACATCTACATATAGCGTTTTTCTTTTGTGTAAAGTTTCATCAAAATCCTTCAAGTGATTTAAGAGGAGTTGTGCTTATGGGGTAACCCATACATAGGGAATCAACGAAAAGTCAAAGTCAAATTATCTCCCCTTCCAAGTTTCCGACAATAATTATATTCCTTCATGCACATCTACATATAATGTTCTTCCTTTGTGTAAAGTTTCATCAAAATCTTTCAAGTGGTTTAAGAGGAGTTGCGCTTACGAGGTAACCCATACATAGGGAATCAATAAAAATTCTAAGATGAATTATCTCCCCTTCCTGGTTTCGGACAATAATTATATTCCTTCATGCATATCTCCATATAGTGTCCTTCCTTTGTGTAAAGTTTTATCAAAATCTTTCCAGTGGTTTGAGAGGAGTTGCGCTTACGAGGTAACCCATACATAGGGAATCAACGAAAAGTAGAAGTCGAATTATCTCCCCTTCCTGGTTTCCGACAATAATTATATTCCTTCATGCACATCTACATATAGTGTTCTTCCTTTGTATAAAGTTTCATCAAAATCCATTCAGTGGTTTAAGAGGAGTTACGCTTACGAGGTAACCCATACATAGGGAATCAACAAAAAGTCTAAGTCGAATTATCTCCCCTTCCAGGTTTCCGACAATAATTATATTCCTTCATGCACATCTCGATATAGTGTTCTTCCTTTGTGTAAAGTTTCATCAAAATCCTTCAAGCCGTTAAAGAGGAGTTGCGCTTACGAGAAGTGTGGACAGACGGACAGACGGACAGACAGACAGGGTGATTCCTATATACCCCCCAAACTTTGTTTGCGGGGGGGGGGGTAAAAATTTAACAAAGTCACTCAAGCATAAAATGGAGGTCAAAGTCAACAAATTGTCCAAAAATTGGGAAGTTCTCACAAATATTTGTAATAATTTCCTGAAACAACATAATGATTTGTTTTGTAGTTGTTAAAACAAGTATGTAAAACACACAATTTACCAAAAGTCATGCAAGCGTAAAATGTTGGTCAAAGACATTTAATTGGCCTTGATTTGGATAGTACTTATCAAGTTGATTTATTTTGATGCAACAACATTGGGATAGCATACTTACTTGATGAGAAACTGACTTATATGCAAAATTTAACAAAAGTCACTCAAGCGTAAAATATAGGTCAAAGCCACCTAATTATCAATGATTTGGGTAGTACTCATAAAGGCCATCATTTTGATAAAACATCATTCTGGTATAATGTGTAGTTGTTCAGAAATGGACTTAAATGCAAAATTTAGTACAAGTCACTCAAGCGTAAAATATAGGTCAAAGCCACCTAACTGTCAATGTTTTGGGTAGTACTCGTCAAGGCAATTCATTTGATGAAACATCATATTGTTATAATGTGAAGTTGTTGAGAAATTGACTTTAACGCAAAATTTAAAAAAAAGTCACTCAAGCGTAAAATATAGGTCAAAGCCACCTAACTGTCAATGTTTTGGGTAGTACTCATCAAGGCAATTAATTTGATGAAACATCATATTGTTATAATGCGTAGCAGACAAATCGAAAAGTTCAGAGGCCTTGCAGGACATTCGGTGAGGCAAATAATGAAAAACTGCCTGACCGAAGATAAATTCACAGGATCTACTCATCACATATAGGAAATGTCAATTTTAACCTGACATTCGATCCTGCTGGCTAACAAAGTTTGCCAGACCAACTCAAGTTTTGCCTGATTTGTCCTTCGGTCAGGCAGTTTTTTATATGTCTGGTGTAGTTGTTGAGAAATGGACTTTTACGCAAAATTTAACCAAAGTCACTCAAGCGTAAAATATAGGTCAAAGCCACCTAACTGTCAATGTTTTGGGTAGTACTAATCAAGGCAATTAATTTGATGAAACATCATATTGTTATAAAGCAAAGTTGTTGAGAAATGGACTTTAATGTGGACTTTAATGCAAAATTAAACCTAAGTCACTAAAGCGTAAAATGTAGGTCATGGATCCCTAATTGTTGGTGAATCTGATAGTACTAATCAATGTGCATGTACTGATGTAATATTATCAAAATACCACAAGAGATAGCCAATATATGCACCTAAACGCAAAACTTAACATCGGGACATACGGACTTATGGACAAGGGTAAATCTATATGTCCCTTCCACTTCATGGTGGGGCATAAAAAAAGAGACTATTTTAGAAAATTTGGAAAAAATAGAAACTCTTGATTTTTATTACTTGGTGTAAGTACTTGTGGCTAAAGCATGAGAGTGTGATTTTCCAGTGAAAGCATGATTCTCATGTTGATAGTACATATGAGACTTTACAGGCCTGTTCATACACATAAACACTGGAAATAATAAAAAAAAAAAAATTCTATCTAAAATTTAAATACATTAGAATAAAGATACCTTGATTTTGTTTGGGCTATACTGTAATGTTGAACATGATTCAATATTGTCGGTGATAGTTTCTGTGGTATGTTACAGGAAAGTGGAAATGTCCTACAGAAAGCTGGTATTAATCCTGTAAAACAAAATATGGATAGTCAGTATTAAACAAACTAATCAATGTACTTATAAAGAAATTTGCCATATATTTTCTTAATAATATCTTAGTAAATAAAAAGCTTTGTTGCCTGTCATAACACTTATAAATACAATTTTTTGCCGTTCAGCACATATATAATATCAGAATTTTACACCAAAGAATTAAAAAGTCCCCCATTACCTTCCTATGTTATTTTTTCAGAAATTATTGGTAACAGGATGTTTGTGAAACACTATGTCCCTGGCAGCAACCATGTCTACCATACAAAAAAAAATAATAAAATTGCAAACACTAGAAATTAAGGTTAAGTAGACATTTGTACTAAGATCCATTAGATATAGTCACATATAGACAAGCAAGCCTCTTGCAATTGTAATTAACGAGCTAAAAGCAAATCTAGATTTTGAACTTTTGACCTCTGTGACCTTGACCTTTGACCTGATTTTAATGAAATTTGCAAAATGGTGTTGAGCTTTATACATTGTATGATCAATATACAGGCCAAATATGAAGGTCCTATCACATCTGGTTGGAAAAATATCGGCAATGTTAAAGTTTTCAAATTTTCACTAAGTTACCTTGACCTTTGACGTGACCCAATTTTTTTTGGTAGATTTGTATTAAGTTTCATTAGATCTATTCATATATAGAATATCAAACCTCTAGCAATTGTAATTAACGAGCTCTAGCAAAATCTATATTTTGACCTTTAGACCTCTGTGACCTTGACTTTTGACCTGAACTTAGTGAAATTTGCATAATGCTGTTCAGTTTCACATGACCAATATACAGGCCAAATATGAAGGTCCTATCACATCTGGTTGAAAAGACATAGGCAATGTTAAAGTTTTTGTTAAAGTTTTCAATTTTGCACTTGGTGACCTTGACCTTTGACCTGACCCAAATTTTTTCGGTGGATTTGTATTAAGCTTCATTAGATCTATTCACATATAGAATATCAAGCCTCTAGCAATTGTAATCAACGAACTATAGCAAAATCTAGATTTTAACCTTTTGACCTCTGTGACCTTGACCTTTGCGAAATTTGCATAATTGTGTTCAGTTTCATATGATCAATACACATACCAAATATGAAGGCCCTATCACATCTGGTTTAAAAGTTATGAGCCAGGATAAAGTTGAGGACAGACAGACAGACAGGACAAAAACACAATGTGCCCCCAATCTAAAGATCCGGGGGCATAAGAAACAGTGGGTGTTGGTCTTACCTATTTAACACTGTTGTGTTTACCAGAGAAACCAAATTCTAATACCAAGAAACCTATGAATACTACAACCAGCATGTGGAAAAGTGGCAACAATGAATTAATCATGTCAATTGTTAATCGAGTAAAACTCTCAAATTTACCCCCAAACGGTACTATTTTCCTCTATAAATAAATAAAGATTGAAATATTTTCCCTTTTTAAGATTCTAATAAAAATTCAAAGCTTTATTATCATTAAACTATATACATGTACTGTAAACCATCTTATTTTTGCGGATACTTTATTTCAAGTTTTTCTATTTCTGTTTATGCATTAATAAAATAATAAAAACAATTTGTGAAGATTTATTTTTGCTATATTTTTACTCACGCGAAAGTTGCGAAAATAAATCGCTCACGAAAATATGTTGGTTTACACTAATCAGATAAATAGATCCTTTACAAAAATTTTATTAAATAGCAAGAATAGAAAACAAGAGTGGACCCTAATAGATGTCTCGCCCGTCCCTGCTTGTCGCTAAAACAGTCATGCACTACTCAAGAGCAACCTACAAGCCAAATATTATTACCATTCCACTTACAGTAATTAAGAAACTATTCTAATCAGAAACACTCAACTTTGTTCACTAGACCATGAAATTGAGGTCAAGGTCAAAAGCCATATGACAGACCGACATGTACTAACCAAAACCAAGCTATCTACCAAATATCATTGACCTATGGCTTGTAGTTATTGAGAAACAGACTTAAGCAAAAAAACTTTACCTGGTCACTGGACCGTGAAATTGAGGTCAAGGTCAAAAGCCATATGGCAGACGGACATGTACTAACCAAGACCAAGCTATATACCAAATATCATTGACTTCTAGCTTCTAGTTATTGAGAAATGGACTTAAGCAAAAAAAGTTAACCTGGTCACTGGACCGCGAAATATAGGTCAAGGTCACATGATTTTGGGTCCGACAGATAGGGTTCGCCGTAAGCTACATATGGACCAAATATAAAGTTCCTACATCAATGGCTTCTGTATTAAAACTTGAGTTTAAGCCGCCGTCGCACTTTGCACGCCTATGTCTCGCTTTCGCGACTTTCGTCGCGGGCGAGACAAAAATCAAAGTTATCAGCAAATAGAATTACAGAAAATAGATGAGTAATGGAACTGAAAAGAGGAGACACATCAAACAATACAACTCATCATACAAATGTATCATTGGCGTATCTAATTTAAAGGCACAGAAGCATGTGCTTCCACATTCTTCCAACAGAAACTAACCAAAATTTCCCCAACACAGTATTTAATTCAATGGTGTGCTTCCACGTGAATTTGGTTGTAGCTATGCAACTGCCCATCAAAGATTCATACTAAATATCAAATCATTACTACTTTAGTCTCTTTTTATTTTATTTAGCTGAATGTTTTATTGTGCTTCTAGTCATCATAGTGCTGCTTTTAATTTGAGTGCTTACAGCATGTTCTCTAGGTTTTATGTATGTTTTAATGTATGCTTTGTATATGTCTATGTATTGTGTATTTATATATATGTGTTTGTTGTTTGTGTATTTCAAAAGCTCATAAGAGCTTACATTTTACAGTAAGATATATGTATCAATGTTAAATATCATCAATTGTACTGCTGGGAGAAACTCTTTGATTTTTGCCTAAATTTCCAATCTCATGGATCTAAAATTTTCCAATACACATCGTAACAACCAAATGTATTGAAAAGGATTGGAACTTATCTGAATAAGCTTGGCAGATTAACTATAGTCATCATTCTTTTATTTAATTGAATTTCAATTACTGTCCTCTTGTATGGCATGAGTACAAATCAAACTCCCAAAGGGACTGATCGATTAGTGTCTATGATGGCAATGATCTGCAGCATCTAATCTTGTGAAATATTATGTACTGTCCATGTATGAGATGAATCATAACTCGTTGCTGTCATGCATGTTAACACATTTTTACTATGTGTCTAATCTTATGACATCAAAAAAAAAGAAAGATAAAAAGAAACATTTTTTTCTCGCCCGCGACGAAAGTCGCAAAGGCGAGACTATAAGATTCTTACACGGGTGGGTGTGCGAGACAAAGAAATCTCAGACACCCAAGGGCAAAATTAAGGATGTCTCTGACGAGGCTGTGCCGAGTCAGAAACTGCCTAATGTTGCCCACGGGTGTCTGAGATTTCTTAGTCTTGCACACCAACCCGTGTTTGATTCTTTTTCTCACCCTACCAACACGAATGACTTGTAGTTGACATTGGACATAACGTCATTCGTGACCAGGCGTAATAACGCGATACTGTTACATTCAAATAATTCAAATCATAACACATTACACAATCATTTTCTAGTCTTGTCCTCCCAGTTTTGTTTATTGTATTTTTACGCTGTAATTCTCATTTCTCATATATGTCAGAAAATCTGAAGTTCACCTTCATGTCGTTTGTTTACATTTGCGAGTTACGTCCCTTTCTTTGCAACGTTATAACATTTGAGCGAGGGATTTTTTAAAAGGCAATTTTAGCTTTTAGCTTTCCGTGAAATCACACTACAGACTGAAAGATTATCAGCACAAAACACATCAGTGTAGCAATAATTATGACTTTAATTATGTTCGAGTAACTGACAAACTTAAATTCATATAGAACGATGATCACCATAATTTGGTGGGAAAATGTACGTGTAGCTTGTCTCACCCACGGGTGAGACAGAAAAATTTCACTCAGGTTTTGTTTACATAGAAAGCACTAGGGTAGGGTGAGAAATAGCGATCCAAAATTCCATCGTTGGCGTCGTCAACATTTATTTTAACCCTGTGGTTAAAGTTTTCTAAACATCAATATCTTCATCAAATCTTTATGGAATCATTTGAAAATTGGACAGAAGCAAGAAAATGCTCAGAAAATTACCTCTAGCTGAAAATTTTTATTTAGTTTTTATGTAATTTTTCTGTATTTCGACTTACTTTTCTTGTGCAAGAAATATATTTTAACCCTGTGGTTAAAGTTTTTTAGAAGTCAAGTGAAGTTATTAAATTTTATCGGAATTGCACAAAAAGTGGTCAAATGTTAGATGATGGTCAGAAAATTACTTCAGAACTAAAAAAAAATTGATTTTTTTTCTAGTTTTTCTGTATTTTTTTCCAAATATGGACTTTTCTAAAAAATTTCAATGTTAGTTGTTAAGAAACAGAAGGTTTATTCGAAAACATCCTGTCAAAAAAGATATTGTTGTTAATCTATCATTCCGTCTTGTAAAACTTTTAACACTTATTCTGAAAAACAACAAGCATGGGCACAAAAATGGCCCCGTCCTATGCTAATATTTTCATGGGTAATTTAGAAAAGCGTATCCTTTCTAGTGCTCTATATAAGCCTTTCTCTTGGTTCCGTTTCATTGATGATATCGACATTAAATGGACTGAAACTGAAGAACATCTACATGCTTTCATACAACACTGCAATGATTTCCATCCTAGTATAAAATTTACATTTGAAATATCATCGGAAAAAATGTCATTTTTAGATACTACAACAACTCTGAAAAACGGAACCATGACAATGGACCTCTACACAAAGAAAACAGACAAACATCTATTTTTATCTCCAAAAAGCTGTCATCCAAAGCATGTGACACGTGGAATTCCGTACAGCCAGGGTCTTCGAATTCGACAAATTTGTTCCACTGAAGCTACATTCAATCACAGAATAGGTGAATTAAGCAAACATCTAAAAGCTCGGGGATACAACAGCAAGTCATTAAAAGAATCATTTGAAAAGTACGAACTATTGACCGAGCAAGCTTCTTTCGTTACAGAGAAAAGGACAAATTATTGAGAACCCCGCTCGTTGTCACTTACCATCCTGACCTGAGAAAATTAAGTGCCATTGTCAAAAGATATTGGACTCTGGTTGAAAAAGATCCAAGTTTATGCAAAATTTTCCCTTGTCCCCGTTGTTTCATTTAAAAGACCTAAAAACTTGAAAGATATTCTTGTGTCATCAGTTTTAAAGAAACCACAAACATCAGAACAAGGTTCAACTCCGACCTACCGTTGGGTGTGGGGTTTCCTCACCGTTCATTGAAGATCTTATGGTGGCTTTGAGTTGTTATTGCTCCCCTTAGGGTCGTTGTCTCTTTGACACATTCCCCGTTTCCCTTCTTTTTCTTATCTTATATCCCTTGTAGAATTAAAAGGTGCCTTTGTTGCAAAGCTGCTGATACTAACACCAGTTTCAGTACATCTGTTACCGGAGAGCAATTTAAAATATTTACAGATTCCAACTGCAAATCAAAAAATTTAATATATATTCTGACATGCGGGGCTTGCAAAATCCAGTACGTAGGAGAGACTGAAGATCATTTCAATCTGAGATTCAATAATCACAGA
Organism: Modiolus philippinarum; assembly: GCA_002080025.1. Lineage (NCBI taxonomy): Eukaryota > Metazoa > Mollusca > Bivalvia > Mytilida > Modiolidae > Modiolus > Modiolus philippinarum. The sequence continues at coordinate 11,550 of MJUU01023304.1, forward strand.
TCCTTTTACAGAAACAACAGAAATTGTCCGCTCACACGGCATTTGAGAAACTCTGGACACTCCTTCGATGATACATTGTATAAGATTCCAAATCATCGAAGTCAATTCGAACTGGGACAAGGAGACAAGAAGAAAAAAGGAAAAATTTTGGATGTACCAGCTGAAAATGCTAGAACCTGATGGACTAAATGAAAAAAATCAAAAGCGTATTCTAGATGAAAAACAAGTAGCCACAAATATTTTTTTCAAAGACTCTGATTCTGAAGAGTTGATTTGATTGGATGCCTGAAGATAAAAATTTGAAAATTAAAATTTTTGTTGGTTTGTGTATTTGATATATTTTTGTAACAGTAATAGACTGAATTATACATCTTATTTCAGTAAATATGCCTGATGAAGGGAAACGGATTCCTGAAATATAACACAGTTAACATCTTGTTTATATATTTGTTTATATTCTTTAGTGTTGTTATAGTTACTTTATTTGTTTTTGTATACTGATTTATGATGAAATTTTTCTTGATGTCTATAGAATTTATTTTTTTTGTAAAAAAAAAGATTTTTTAAATCATTCAGCATATTTTCTTCATTTATGCACTTTCGTTTTTATGGGTATTTATATATGTATTAGCTAGGCTATGGAATAGCCTAGCTATATAGATAGTTCTTAGGGGGAAGTGAGGAGTACGCTTGCGCAGTGAGGAGAACGCATGCACAGAAGACTATTGACCAATAGGAATTTCAGATTCTCGAAAATCAAAATGGCGTCCAGATTCGTCCTGATAAAACGGGGCGGGGTTTAATTTTTCTGTTTCCTTGTGGAAGTTGAAAAGTATTATAAACATTTACTATAGGTGGTACTGGGAACAGGTTTGTAGAGGATGATGGGATTGGTATTGCAATATCGCTTAGC